>OX422214.1:306383842-306683842 GCA_949130495.1 Sambucus nigra
GAGAGAGAGAGAGAGAGAGAGAGATTTCGGGTGAAAATGAAAAAACTGTTAGGGATTTTAATATAAAGACACTCGTGGCCCAAAGTTGTGACCCAATGTCGTGACCACATTTTTTGCCATGTCAGTAGCTATGACCATGTCATTAAATAACACTGGTCATGGCTCTTAACCCCAACCCGTACCTGTGACCATTTTGAATTGATCACGGCCCAAATTCATAACCCTATTAGATGGAATTTTGTCATTGTTCATGAACATGGTCATGACCTTAGTCCATGACCAACCTTAGAGGGAATTTTCGCATGAATTTGGCACCATGATGGTCACTCCAGAGTCTCATACGAGAGTCATGACCCACATGGTCAGTGCTAAAGGTTGTGACCATATCTAGCTAGTTCTATGACATTTTAGGTCTATAGAACTTATCACACCTTTATTGACTATGGTCATAACTTTAGTCTATGACAAGTTGGTCATGGACCAAATCCGTGACCACTATACCGTGACTATGCACCTAATTCTTCTGTAGTGAGGATCCACCTAATGAGTCGGGCTTTAGCATCCTTCTTAGACAAAAGGTATAGTAATAGGGCCAAGTGATCGATGAGAATGATAATTTTGTATCTTATCAATTAAAACCTAAACTTCTCCAGTGTGAAGAAAATACTGAGGAACTTTTTTTTCGATCGTGGAATAGTTCAATTGTTCATCATTAACAGTCGTATTGGCATAGTATACAATGTGAGGAATTTTTTCATTATGCTGACTAAGAACCGCACCTAGGGTATAGTTAGAAGCATTATACATCATTTCAAAGGGCTTAGTCCAATTAGGAGGTCGTACAATGGGTGTAGAGGTTAATTCCTTCTTTAGCCTTACAAAGGCTTAAAGTAAATCATGGTAAACTTAAAGGGTGTGTCCTTGACAAGAAAATTGCACAAAGGTCAAGTGATTTTGCTAAAATCCTTAATAAATATCCAGTGAAAATTGACATGTCCTATGAATGATAAAAGTTCAAGTACGGTTTTGGGGGGTGGGAGATTAGAAATGAGATTAACTTTAGCCTTATCAACCTCGATACCCTTTTCATAGATGATGTCACCCAACATTATGCCTTGTTTTTCTATGAAATGAAATGTTTCCCAACTAAGCACGAGATTATTTTCCTTACACCTTTTCAAAACGAGGGTGAGGTGGTGACGGCACTCATCAAAACTAGACCCAAACACTGAAAAATCATCCATAAAGACTTCAAGGAACTATTACACCATGTGTGAAAATATAATCAGCATGCACCACTAGAAGGTAGTGGACACATTATACATCCCAAAGGTCATGCATTGATATGCAAAAGTACCAAATATATAGGCGAATGTGGTTTTCTCTTGATCCTCAAGAGTGATGGGAATTTGATTATAATAGGGATGGCCAACTAATCTCTTAAGCATTTATTCTATGAAAGGAAGAGGAAAGTGATCCTTCCTTGGGACGGAGTTTAACTTCGTATAATCGATAAACACCTGCCAACTGATTTGGATCCTAGTGGTTACCAACTCATCTTTATCATTTTCCACCCCCGCAACATCGAATTTTCTTAAACAACTTGAATGGGGATAACCTATTGGATATCAGAGATGGAATATATAATACCTGCATTCAACAATTTGATCACCTTGGCTCGAACAACCTCCTTCAGATTGGGATTAAGTCTAGTTGTGCTTCACGAGAATATTTAGCATTATCTTCTAAATGTATCGTATGCATGAACACCGATGGACTTATACCTTTAATGTTAGTTATGGTCCATACTATGGATTCTTTGTGTTCGTTGAGAACACACAACAACTTAACTTCCCGTTCTATGTCCAAGTCAGATGCGATGATAAAAGTCAAGGTTCTAGAAGTTCCTAAGAACTTATACATGAGTGTTTCAAGTAGTGACTGCAATTCTAGATCAGGAGATTTCTCAATTAAGGGTAAAATAGTTGACGTGGAGAGTGTAATACCCCGTAATTTGATTATTAATTTTTCTGTGTGCTTGATATTATTAATTTAACTAAGGGAAATTAAAATGGATTTTGATAAGTAAATTAATATGTGAGTTGTTATACGTCGCGTATGAGAGAAAGCGACGGTTTATTATTATATATCGATAGAGGGTTACATCAGCAAGTCGATATAATTTATGGACGATTCGTATGTTACACATGAGTTGACCCTGGTTTATGAGATGTTAGCATATTTGGAGTTGGGTGACTCAAATGACCTTTTCTAGTGCACCGGTGATCCGGAAAGGACCGAAATAGTCCATAATAGGTACTCGGGTGTTATGATTCGGTTCCAAGGATTGTTTAGACATAATAGGACCCGTATAAGGGTAGCAGAGTCATTTTACACTTATGATAAAGTGGGAAAATTGTATTAGGATAATTTAGAAAGTATTTAAAAGGTTGGAAAGGTGGATGGAATCCCACCTTGGATATTCTACAAAAGAGAGATTGAGAGAGAGTCTAAGAGAAGAGAAAAGAGGAATAAATAAGAGAAAGGTCTTGGAGAAGAGGAAGAAAAGCTATCTCAAAATTCAACCCGTTATCAAACACGTAGAGAATGTCGAATGTTAATCCACCAAGGAAAGTAGTTACTTGCTTTATATTGCAAATCATGCATAGTTAATTACTTTCATGAGTATAGATAGAAATTTGAGATTTCAAGTGTTGAAAATTGAAACTTTGATTGATTAATGAAGAGATTTAAATGATAATGGATAATTTATTTTAAATTTATTATTAATTGAGGTTAATCACAATTGAATTACGAAATTAATTTCGGGATTTAAATTATGAGACTGTAGATTAAGGATAGGAAGATTGAATTTTGGAAAAGAAAATTGGGGAAAATTCGAGTTGGATTAAATTAATGTTTTATTTTAATATGTAAGGACGTAGTTCATCACATTTAAGTATGTCTTATACATATACAACCGTCGAAGATGTTCAAGATCAAATACGCAACGAAACAGTCCGAATATCAAGTTTTGTCAACAATCAAGCCTCCACGAATTGAATATGGTAAAATTGTGTTTTTAATTCTTTTATAATTCACTTAGGATATTGGGATATTTTTCACAAAGTGTTTTCTAAGTGTTGGAGTGGAGCTTTAAATGTTTTTCATCAAAAATATATTTTTCGGAGTGTTTGAGGTGGTGAATTTACCAAGGAAAAGATAAATGAAAAAAAATATTATTTTAATCATCTCATTAGAATGACACCGTATATCGTTCAAATGACATCGTGTGTCTCGCAATACTTCAAACGATAACATGACTCGCTCAAACAACAAACCGCCTTATGTTTTTTATAAAAGGGTATTTTCAACTCCATTTCCATAAGAAGTCTGTATGTTTTTCATTCTGCAAAATAGTGCAATATCGACAAACACTTTTGGCTTCTTCTTTTAGAGTTTAATCTCTTTTGTTTTTCAATTAAAAAAAGTACCAATTGTTCATGTGAACTGTTTTGGAGTTTCATAACACACTTTGCTGGTGTTCATACATTTTTGGAGAAGATTTTAACATCATATGGATGCGTGTCATTGAGGTTGTGTGCATATGAATCTTTGATGAAGATAGGACTGCGATTCTTGTGGATTGTCGCGCGAAATTCAGTGCTGACGACGCTGACCAACGCCTGCAGGTATTCGTCTGTCAAACAACTGTATTTCATTGTAATTCCAGAAACTTGCAATTTATAAATTATCGCGAACTAAAAGGTTTTTCCCTTAGGGGATTTTTTCCTGAAATTTATGTTGCATATTTTATTTATGTTGGTTTAACACATGCCCGCACGTCGCTAGTTGATTTTGAGGACTTAATTAATTTGATTCATAAATTAACTCTAATTAAATAAGTTTGTGATTGAAATTTGCGCACCTGTTTAAATCTTTATCACACATAGTGATGAATTGCTTTTTGATTTGTTTGTTGTTGTTGTTGCAAAAGCTCTTCAATCAAAACCTCAATTACCTATAAATATATAACAAACTCAAGTGTAGAGTGGTAAGTAAGGATGTCAATCCAAATCTAAGGTGTGAACATGCTAAAAATGAGAAGATAATGAATATAATTCACTTGTTTATTTTTTTTAGACTTTTGGGTTTTTCTAATTTTTTTTATGCTTTTCAAATATTAAAACACTCTTTAGGTGAAAATGTGAAGTAACACTAAAATAAAATGAGAGATGAAATTAACAAACTAAAAAGTGTGCTAAATAAGAACTAAGTAATAAAAATAAGATGAACTTAAATTTGAGAAATATTCAAGGAATGAAACTTAACCTCCACTTTATCAATTAAATGTGTTAATTATTCTAGTTTACTAATTTTCCAAATATTAATTTATTTTATCAATTGATTCTCGTCATTTGACAAAACAAACTAATATAAAATTAGATAATCAAATTTTCATCCCCACAACTCAAATGAATAATTGATTTACAAAAATTATATAAATCACTAGCTAGAGTAGATTCATATAATAAATCATAAATCCAACAAAAATTTAATTATATGAGTATAATAAAATATAATATCCTCTAATTAGTGGGTCATTCTATCTCTAGTTTGAATCCAAAAATTAAGAGTATATTAGATTTTAATCCTTTCTCAAGGATAGTTTACCATTTCTCAATGCATAAACTCATATAGGAATGAAAAGAAAATTAACTAAATGGAAAAAAGTAAACTAGATTTATTAATACATTCAATTGAATATATGGGGCTTCATTTCACTCCTTGAATGGAGTGATTAGACAACCATTGTCATCATTCACTTAATAACAATCAAATAAAAATTACAAAATGAAATTAAAAGGATAGAGAGAAGAAATTCAAACCGAAATGGAGGAGAAAAGAAATTGCACTTGCATTAAATCCAAGCTTCTCTCAATTGTGTACAAACACTAACAAAATTGAAATACAATTTAATTCTCCTTTCTACTATATTTTTCTCTCTCTAGAATTCCTAATTTTTCTAGCCTAGTTTTTCTCTCTCTTCTAGCTCTCTAAAATCCTAATTTTCTATTTCGATCATCCTCCTAAATGGGGTATTCCATCTTCAATATATAGTAGGCATGGAGCTTGGGGTAAAAATGGGTGGATAAAGGTGCAAGAGGTTGTATAAGGTGTGAATGAGGGTAAGTTAGGAAAATGTACAAATGTGCATGAGTTGTGTGAGGTCATGTGGGAAGTGAGGTGAGGGAATAAAATATGATTTTGGGATGAGGGGTTATAAGATGTAGTTGGGGTATTTTGGGTAAATGGGTAAAAACGAAATAAGTTGGTTAATAAGACACATGGGGGTTTATTTGTTTGGTTTTTGACTTTGCGCTTTTGAAATTGGCTTTGTTTATGCAGGTGAAGAATCGTGGTGTGGCTTTGGGTTAGAAATGGTTTTTGAATTTGGATGTTGTGTTTCGGGTTGTTCAAGGTTCAGGTAGGGGTTTCGCGATCGGGTTTGGGCATGGCGTTCGGCAGTAGGTGGTTTCTAGTTAATAGCTCAAATGTTTAGGTGGGTTGCGGCTCAAATTAAGGGTCTACGGTGTTGGGGTAGAGGGTCGAGTTCATTCCGGGTTAGGGGTTGATGTCTTAGGTCACATTGGGCTGAACTCGGGTAGGGGTGCAGCTGGTGGGTTCGACTGGTTTGGAGGTCCGTCGGAGGGAGCTGCGATACCGGCGAGTTCAGGTCTTTGAGTCACCAGAGGTGGCGGCTGGGTAGGTTTACGGATGAGCTGGTTTCGGGTTGGATAGCAGGTGGGATGGTGGGGTTTAGGACGCATGAGGGTGAGAGGGACTGGGTAAGAGGGAGGAGAGAATATGTGGGTGTTTCAATGGATAAGAGAGGAGAGAGAAGGGTTTATTGGGGAAGATGATGGGTTGGTTGGATTGTGTGTGTGTGGGTGTATGGGAATGTGGATGAGGGTGAGTGAGATGTTAGGTGTAGGTGAGTGTATGGTAGGTACAGCACTTGGATTGTTAGATGTTAGGTGTAGGTGTAGGTGAGTTAGATGTTAGGTGTAGGTGAGTGAGATGTTAGCTGTACACTAACAATATTTTCCTCTCTCTAAAATTGAAATACAATCTAATTTGTGACCCTTAGAAAAATAAAATAAAACTAAAATTAATAAAACTAAAAATATAAAATAAAATCTAAAAATAAAACAAACTAAAAATAATAAAAATAAAAATTTTAAAACTAAAAAAATAAAATCCTAAGCTTATATAAAAACTAAAATAAAACAAAAGAAACAAAAACTTAAAATCTAAATAAAAACTAAAGTCCTAAAAAAATATATAATATAATAAACTAAAAATAAACTCCTAAAAACTAATCCTAATAAAACTAAAATTAATAAAAAAAACAAAATAAAATAAAATTATAAAAATAAAATAGAAAAATAGAAAATAAATATAAACAAATCTAAAATAAAACCTAAAAATAAAAGACAAATAAAAAAATCTAAAAAAATATATAAAAGGGCACAACCTAAACATACACGGGGTTCGAGGTAGGTTTAGGCTCGGTTTAGGGTAGGCTAGGATACGGGACATTTGCCTTGATATATAGCCTTTGACACGGCAAACGGGCATTTGACCTACAAGATAAACATTTAAGCACATAAGACCCATATTGTCGAGAATTAGCAACTAAAGTACGTCTATTCGGGGTATAAAATGTACAGCTTTGGGTGCTTATCACACCACCCCCAAACAAAGTGTTGCTAGTCCTCGAGCAATAT
This sequence comes from Sambucus nigra, assembly GCA_949130495.1. NCBI lineage: Eukaryota > Viridiplantae > Streptophyta > Magnoliopsida > Dipsacales > Adoxaceae > Sambucus > Sambucus nigra. Next base: position 306,390,634 of record OX422214.1, read on the forward strand.
GATAGAGAGAAAGAGAAAGATAAGAAACCAAAAGTGTACCACTTTCGCGGGCACATGCGGTTGCACTTAGCATGTGCAACAAACCTTTAAACCTATAGGTTTCCCTACACGACGAGTTGTGTCTCGTGAGGGTTTGAAGGGAATATACCCACAAAATTCTTATTTGCAAAAATTTATTGAAAGGCAGTCAATCTCTTATTAGACATGGAATGATCGCACAATCCATCATGACATACATTGTTTCAGAAGTACAAGCTAGAATGTGTAAAAAGATTAAGCTAAGTAAATACTCAAGGCATATCCTCCCTAGAACTCAACGTGTGTGGTGTGAATTAGTCAAAACGGGTCGAGTTTCATAAGAGTAATTCCTTAATTGCCTTTTTGGAATCAACACTTCAACTTCAAATCTCACGGATATATCTCACAAATGAACTCTCGAGATTAGGGTTAGTGTATCGCTCTTGTGTGTGAGGAGGTGAGTAAATGTAAGCAAGTTCAAACATCTCACACACATATAAGAAATAATGAACAATAAGAAAGAAAATTGATCTCACGAAAGAATGCTAATCACTATAGTGAGAAGGTCGAGTTATTCACCACGTTGACTTTCATTTGCCCGAACACCTAGGGTAAATATGGATGATTATGGCTGAAGGGAAATGAGATGGAAAGGATATGATGATATGAGGTAGGATGGTGATGTATAAATGAATAATGAGTGATGGATGTGTGATGGATAAAAGATGGATGCGATAGAAGAGTGTATAAACTTTAGGCACAAATGTCTTTATTACATAAAACTGACTACCAACTCTCTTTGTTTTCTTTTCTCTCTTTTTTCAAATTTTCTTTTCTTTTTATTTTTTCTCGATTTTTTTTTGTTATTCTCTCTCTTTTCAAACCAACACTGAAGACATTTAACATTTTAAACAACACTCTTTTATCTGAAAATGAAATATGATATAGAGATGATAGGTGATAGTGTGGGATATGTATATGGATGGAGATAATATGGAAAGGTAATGGGTGAGTGAATGGAAATGCGATATGGAAAAGTATGGGAGTGTGATGAGTGAAAGTATGGGAGATGAGAACGCGAGAATTACGTGTGATAATTGATTAACTTCGCAACTTTCTAATATAGCACACTTATTTAATTTCAGCCCCTAATCATTCATCTAAGGTGCGTGTGTCAACCGATAAATAAATAAAGCATGTGACACAAAAAATATGCTGAGACACAGAATTCAGGAAAAAACCCCTTTAGGGTAAAACCTTTATTTCACTATGAATATACAAGCCGCAACTTACAATTACATAGAGAAATGTGCAATGGATCAACACGCAGCCAACCCACAAAGACACGCAGTCTTGAACTCAGCAAGAGAATACATTCAGCACCCTCCAAGGACACGCAGCCCAAACAACAAAGGAAGAACCGCAGCTCTCCTCAATGACACGCATTCATAACACTTTGTAGAGACTCCCTCAGTAATGACACGCAGCCGTCGATTGTAAAGCTCTCTCCACAAAGATGAACAGTAGCAAAGCTTGTGTTCTAGGGTTCCAAAAGATTCACAAAAGTAATTGGGATTTTTTGTGTGAATAAAAAAAAATCTTGGGACTCAAAAAGGTGAAGACTTAGAGTATTTAGAACTCTGAAAATCGTCTTGAAAAGTCTTGGAAAACAACTCCCCGAAGTTGTCTTTAAATAAGAAAACTTTGATCCTAAAAAATCTGCAGCGAATCTGGCCGAATTTATCCCAGTCGGACCGGTCCGGTTCTGAGGCGGATCGGTCCGGTCAAGCGGATCGGTTCTTTTATTTTGGCCTCCATCGGTTCGCTTGCGGTCTGGGGTATACTGGATCTGCAGCAAGCGAATCGGTCCGGTTGAGGGGCGGATCGATCCGGTATGGGGCCGGATCGGTCCGGTTTTCCCAGAAAAATAAAATCCTTTTAAAAGCCTCATTTTGCTTTTATAAAAAACATTTTATAAAAAATTTCCCAATACTAAATATGAACTTTAAGGAACGTAAAAACAAAATTTTACCAAGTTCATTCTCGCAGAGGCTATGATGTTGAAGACACTTTGATATTCGGATCCGTTGATGTAGATGCGATCTCGAGTTTCTTCAACGGTGTAACGGCGTAAGACATATAAATTGATAATGGACAAAAATGTCCTTACAAATCTCCCCCTATGTCTATGACGGTACATACATAAAAAATATCCGAATTATCAACTAATGACCTATACAAATCTACCCTCCCATGAACCCTAAAGATGGAAAGATACAAAGGTATAAATCTTCATCGTTTGTTCTTCAATCTTCAACAATCATCAAAATCTCAAAGCTTTTCTCATCAGGGTGTGCAACATATTGATCTTCAATCTTTATACCTACACACATGAGACAAAGCAAATACCACATGACATATCGAGTTTGAAATGAGATAAACATGGATACCAATATATGATAAAAACATAAGCTATATCTCAAAAACTCCCCCAAAATTCAAACTCCCCCATAATATGATAATCTTTCTCCCCCTTTTTATGATGTCCCCAAATAGACAAATGAGAAGAATGAATCAAATAGGCAAAATCGGGGTGTCACGGTACAAAAAAGGGCATCAAATAAAATGGTAAACGTGCTCTTGCAAGGAGATGCTCAAACAAATCTTCACAAACTATTTTTGAATTTTTCAAATTTTTCGTACAAAAATAAGATACCAATTTGAACAAGTATGATACAAAAATCACACCATGGATTTAGACTCAAACAACCAAGTCATGGAAACGGAATGAATGGGTGTGAACACATTTGATAGGTAAATCAACTCAATCAATCATATGTGCACGATGCATACGTGTACTCCTAACGAATGAACATCAAAGGTATCCTTAGGTGTAAAAATTTGTTGAATTTAGATGACATCGTCTTATGCAAATCAACAAATCAAAGTCAAATGATTTCCACACCAATAACGTCCAAAACTATTTAGCGCATTTTTTCAAGCATTTTAAGGACGTGCAAACCCGTTTTAAATTCTCCAACCAAACTCCCTCATATATATATTTTTTTAGAGGTGTATAAACTAAATTCTCAAACTTTGGAGAATTGGTGCAAAAACCTAAATGGCCCATAATTGGCATGAATTTCTTTTTATTGCCTTTAAATTTTTTGGGCTCTTTTAAACCTCTTTGGACCTCGGATAATAAAATTCCTCCATTTTTTAGGTCCAATTTAATGGTGGCTTTTGCGCAAAGGATAGATGATTACCTTTCGCAGCCCCTCCCCGTTATCAAACAAATCACACAAACTCACAAAATGGTTTTTATATGCACAATTTCCTTATAAAAATTATCGCGCTTGGTTCGTTTTAAAGACAGGATTGGAGTGAAAACACCCAACCAACATGTGATAAGACAAGCACAATAATCAAACAAATTCGTGCATGTGTGCAATAAAGGAAATATGAGTCAAACATGTAGGAAGTAACACTTAATTACATCTTAATGACTCCAAACATTATAAAGCACATGGATGAATTGACCTATTGTCTCAAAACACTATCAAATAGTCACATGAAAAAATGGAATGATGTTGTGACTCGGTTATCCAAAGTGTTCATCCATAAACGGTGCAACAAAAAAAATCTTTTTGTATTTTTCAAAAAATTTCAAAAAAATATATACAAAAAGTACATGTCACAACGCTAGCAAAAATATATCAAAAAGCATAACTAGCGTATGACAAACATGCAAACACAATCATCTATATGATATGGCAAGAGAAGAATCATGTGCAAGCAAACGGGAATCAACTTGTCTAAAATCTAGTTCCTCCAAAAGTGATTTCCTAACCCAAATGGATGAAACACGTCGACAAGGGGTTTTGGGAACCAACAAAATACTAGACTTCGAATTCCTAGGACCTCTTCCAAGATCAAAACAAAATCGCCTAAGGTGACCATTCCTACCACAATATGAGCATGTGTAAACGGGTGGGATGATACCGAAAGTGTGATCTTTTCTAGCATCCTTGGAATTAGTTGACCCTCTAAAACAAATAATGGTTTTGGCTTTAGCATTAGAAGCATGAGAACACGATGAGCCATTACCATCACTATCAAATCTACTTGAGTCTGTCAAATCATTTTTTAACTTCAAAATTTTTGACTTAAGCAAAGAACTAGACTCTTCCAAATTAAGGGACGCCTTCTTCAAATTATCAATTAAACTTAACAGTTTATCACGCTCCCCCTCAATTAAAACAAACTTATTCCTAAGAGTCTTTTCGCGTGCCGTAAAATCATCAATTGATTTTTTATCCTCGATGGCACAAACGGGAACCCTAGAATTTTTTAAGTCCTCCAATTCCTTCTCTAAAACTAGGACTCTCTCATCACTCTTCTTTTTGGCAATTTTTAAAGAATCAAAATCAGTACACAAATTACCAAAGTGCTCACGAAAAATATCACTTTGAGTTTGAAACTCTTGCAAATATTCAATCTTACTTTTAAAGAGAGAATTTTCTTTTTCCAAAACTTTAATTTTTTTGCAAAGTTTCAAATTCAAACTTTTTAATTTTTCAGCACGGTCGTGAAATTTTTCAAAAATAGGCTCCTCATTAAATGGGCGTTTCACTGAAAAATTGCGATTTTTCATAAAACTGATTTTAAAAAAAATCAATATCACACAATTTTTGCACAAAATAGGAATACGCGATAAATTTGCGCAACCTGCTCTGATACCAATTTGACGACGTGAGAAGTCAAATTGTATAAAAAAAAATAAATCCTTGAAAAATCAAGATCACGCGATAAATTAGCGTAACCCGCTCTGATACCAATTTGACGATGTGAGAAGTCAAATTGTATCAGGAAAAAAAAACTTTAAAAATCAAGATCACTCGATAATTTGGAGTAACCCGCTCTGATACCAATTTGAGAACGCGAGAATTACGTGTGATAATTGATTAACTTCGCAACTTTCTAATATAGCACACTTATTTAATTTCAGCCCCTAACCATTCATCTAAGGTGCGTGTGTCAACCGATAAATAAATAAAGCATGTGACACAAAAAATATGCTGAGACACAGAATTCAGGAAAAAACCCCTTTCGGGTAAAACCTTTATTTCACTATGAATATACAAGCCGCAACTTACAATTACATAGAGAAATCTGCAATGGATTAACACGCAGGCAACCCACAAAGACACGCAGTCTTGAACTCAGCAAGAGAATACACGCATCACCCTCCAAGGACACGCAGCCCAAACAACAAAGGAAGAACCGCAGCTCTCCTCAATGACACGCAGTCATAACACCTTGTAGAGACTCCCTCAGCAATGACACGCAGCCCTCGGTTGCAAAGATCTCTCCACAAAGATGAACAGTAGTAAAGCTTGTGTTCTAGGGTTCCAAAAGATTCACAAAAGTAATTGGGAATTTTGGTGTGAATAAAAAAAAAATCTTGGGACTCAAAAAGGTGAAGACTTAGAGTATTTAGAACTCTAAAAATCGTCTTGAAAAGTCTTGGAAAAACCACTTTCCGTAGTGGGATTAAATAGGAGAACTTGAGCCCTAAAATTCGGAACATGATCTGAACACGATCTGTTTGAAATTATCCTCGTCGGATCGGTTCGATCTCTCTAGGCGGATCGGTCCGGTGACATCGGATTGGTTCCTTTTTTGAAGTCGAATCAATCCGGTTGGCATCGGATCGGTTCGGATTTTTAGCTTCATCGGTTCGCTATGGATCCGGGGTACACTGGCCTCACCTCAGCAGGCGGATCGGTCCGGTCTCTTTAGGCGGATCGGTCCGGAGGAACCAGATCGGTTCTTTTATCTGGGCCGGATCGGTCCGGTCTGTTCCCTGATTCCTTTTCTGCCTTTGATATTCGGATTCCGTTGATGAGCGTATGATTCTTGAATTTTCTCAACGGTGTAACGGCGTACGACATATAAAATGCTCATGGACAAAAATGTCCTTGCAGGAGAAAATCTAGTGATCGGGACAAACTTCAAGATACGCGTTCTTACAACTCAAAAATAATGTCATTCTCAGTGATCAAGCCAAATTTTAATGAATGATAATGAGATCATACAACAATTAAAGTGCGGACCCAAAAGAAGTTGAATCAACTTGTGACTCGGAGAATGTGTAAGACACTCTGAAAGGGTGAAAGGCACAAATCTCATGGGCTAAAGTTTCCACTAGTGATCCTTAAGGTTCTCTTTAGAATTGTAGTACTCCTCAACTCTAAACGTAATGACGTGATAAGTGCGCAAATTTTGTTGAGTCTAGAAATTCATGGTGCAAAATGCTTTGTTACGTATTACATAAGCTATTTCATAAAAAATATTCTCTAGATTGATTCGTAGACTTTGAAAAGATGGATGATTGAAAATTCACATCAATGAGTTAGATGAAAGAAACTGCATGAAATTTTAAAAAATCAGGTTCAAAAATCAAAAATTTTCAAAAGAGGTACGATTTTGATAAAATTCCCCGCCCCCAAACAAAAAGGAACATCGTCCTCGATGTTAAGTAAAAAAAATTTTAATTGAGAGCAAAAGGTAGGAAAGAGATTACCAGAATCAACCACTAATGAAGTGGACATGTGAGGCGAAGATGAAACCTGTATAAATGAGTGAGATAGAAAAATATGTACAAGTCTATAATCATGATAAAACATTGGGTTGTGTGAAACACCACCCTCAAACAGGATAAGACTGATACTCATAAAAGGCGGGTTGCCTCCTGATAGCGCTAAGTTTAACGTCTTCAGCCAAATCGATCGGAACTCACCCAAAAAGAAATGATAAGAGAGGATAGAATGGGGTGGCAGAAAAAACAAGACTGAACAGTCAGTCTTCATAAATGGGGTCAACAAGGTCTAACTATTCTATGTGAGTGGAGCCTAGCTCCAAGAAGGGCTTCAAGCATTGACCATTGACCTGAAAGAGTCTACCATCCTTGGGATTTTTCATGGTGATGGCACCATAAGGGGTAACTGACTCAACAATGAAGGGTCCAGACCACCTGGTTTTCAATTTCTTGGGAAAGAGATGCAATCGATAATTATACAACAAAACTTTTTGACCAGGGTGGAATGCTTTGTGCATGATGCTTTGGTCATGGATCCACTTCATCTTATCCTTATACTTCTTAGACAAATCATAGGCATCATTTCTGATTTCCTCCAATTCATTAAGCTGCATCTTCCTATGGACACCCTCCTCATCAATATCAAAATGAAGGGTTTTGATGGCCCAATAAGCATGATGTTTAAGCTCGATAGGAAGGTGGCAAGGCTTTTCGAAGACCAAGCGATAAGGAGACATGCCAATTGGAGTCTTGTAAGTAGTACGGTATGCCCACAATACGTCGTTCAAGCGTAAGGACCAATCTTTCCTATTAGGATTGACATTTTTTTCAAGAATTTGCTTGATCTCGCAGTTGGAAACCTCAACTTGACCACTCGTCTGTGGGTGGTAAGAGAGACCAACCTTGTGGGTAACACCATAATTTTTTACAGGGTGTTCAAAGACTCAATTACAAAAATGTTTACCCCCGTCACTAATGATATCCTTGGGGGTTCCAAAATGCGTGAGGACATGGTCTTTGAGAAATTGGACCACAACTCGATGGTCATTGGTACGGCAAGTAATTTCTTCGATCCATTTGGAAACATAGTCAACATCAACTAGAACATACTAAAAAGAATGAGAGGAGGGAAATGGTCCCATGAAATTGATACCCCATACATCAAAAATTTCAACAATGAGGATGGGTGTGAGAGGCATCATATGACGATGAGAGAGACGCCCATAGTGTTGGCAATTGGAACAAGCCTGGCAATATTGATGGGCATCACGAAAAAGAGTAGGTGAATAGAAACTACTTTGCAAAATTTTTATAGCAGTTTTCTTTGAGCCAAAGTGGCCTCCACAAGCAATATTCTGGAAGAAGGACAGAATACTGTGTTGTTCACACTAGGGAACACAACGACGAATGACTTGATCGGGGCAATACTTGTAGAGAAACGGGTCATCCTAAGAGTAAAACTTGACATTCGCCATGAATTTGGAGCGATCCTATTTTGACCAATGATTAGGAAGTTGATGAGTAACAAGAAAATTGACAATATCTGCATACCAAGGCGAGGTGGAGATGGAAAAAATTTATTCATCGGGAAATGACTCAGAAAGGGGAACATAATGACAGTTAGACGTGATAGTAATGCGAGAGAGATGTTCAACAACAACATTTTCACAACCTTTCTTATAAAAAATTTCAAGGTTAAACTCTTGGAGTAAAAGAATTCATCGTATCAATTGTGGTTTGGAATCCTTCTTATGAAGAAGGTTCTTAAGGGCAGCATGGTCAGCATACACAATGATAGGGGAACCTATGAAATATGAGCGAAATTTATCAAGAGCGAACACAACCGCTAACAACTCCTTTTCAGTGGTCATGTAATGAAGTTGAGCATCATGCAGGGTTTTGCTAGCATAAGAAATGACATGTGGGCACTTATTAACTCTCTAGTCAAGCACAACACAAAGTGAAAAATCAGAAGCGTCACACATGAGCTCAAATGGGAGAGACCAATTGGGAGGTTGCATGATAGGAGGGGAAGTGAGTTCAGCTTTTAGGTGCTCAAAGGCGACAACACATGCTTCATCAAAGATAAAAGGGAAATCTTTGGATAAAAGGGCTGTTAAAGGTCGCACGATTTTTGAAAAGTCCTTAATGAAGCACTGGTAGAAGCCTTCATGTCCTAAGAATGAGCGAATGTCCTTAACAGACTTAGGAATGGGGAGTGAGGAAATCAAGTCGATTTTTGCTTTATCGACCTCAATACCGGAGCTGGAGATAACATAACTTAAAATAATGCCCTTTTTACCATGAAATGGCATTTTTCCCAATTGAGGACCAACTTCTTTTCTTCACAACATCGAAGGACCATAGTGAGGTGAGATAGGCATTCTTCAAAGGATGAACCAAAGACAGAAAAATCATTCACAAAGACTTGGAGAAAACGTTCCACCATGTCACTGAAAATACTTGTCATACACCTTTGAAAAGTCACAGGTGCATTGCAACGGCCAAAGGGCATACGAAAGTATGCAAATGTGACGTTGTCTTTTTCTTGGTCTTCAGGGGCAATGGGAATTTGGTTATACCCTGAATATCCATCAATGAAGCAGTAGTAAGCATGGCCTTCCAAGCGTTCAAGCATCTGGTTAATGTATGGGAGAGAGAAGTGGTCTTTGCGAGGGACACCATTGAGCTTTCTATAATCAATACAAACACGCTAGTCGGCTTGTATGCGGGTAGACACAAGCTCATCGTCACTATTTTTTACAACGGTGACTCTAGACTTTTTATGCACCACATGAATGGGACTGACCCGTTGGCTATCTGAAATGGGGTGGATAATACCAGGATCAAGCAATTTTAAAATTTCATCTCGAACGACCTCTTTCATTATCAGATTGAGTCGGCATTGTGGCTCACGAGAAGTCTTGGCATTCTCCTCTAAATGAATGCGATGGCTACAGACATTGGGGATGACACCTTGAATGTTAGAAATGGTCCACCCTAAAGTAGTGTTATGTTGAGTGAGAGTGTGAACCAATTGATTTTCTTAATCTGGTGTCAAGTCAGAATAAATAATGACGGGGTGATGTTGGTTTAGGCCTAAGAAAGTATATTTCAAGTCAGCAGGTAATGGCTTAAGCTCCAAACTAGGAGGTGGCTCAGGAGAGGCATCAGACTTAAATGCAGAAATAGAGTCTGGGAGAATATCGAGACACGAGTTAACTGGGTTATCCACAGAAAGAAGAATATCAATAAGGAGAGGCTCAAATGGAAGAGCCCAAGTGGAAGTGTTCAGCAGAGTTGTAGAATCTAACAAGGCATTTACCTCAGAGATGGAGGAATCAATATCAAAGTTGGACCCAAAGTGAGCCAAACATTGGTGGATTGGATCTTTTGGGTAGGTGGTATCCAACATCTCTTGGACTAAAGAGTCAATCATGCAAACCTCATTAATAGAATAAACATCGGCCTGTTGTTGCATGAGGTGGAAAATATTGACTTCGACGGTCATGTTGCCAAAAGAAAGATTCATTGAGCCATCTTGACAATTGATGATGGCATTGACAGTTACCAAAAAGGGACGACCCAAAATGACAGGAATATTGGTTGGGTCAGGAGCAGGAGTGTCTAAGATGATGAAATCCGTAGGGTAGTAAAATCAGACACTTTTACCAAAACATCTTAAACGATTCCTTTAGGAACTTTCACAGAACAGTCTGCAAGTTGAAGAGTAACCCGTTTAGGTTTCATGTTTTGTAAACCTAACTCAAGTTAGAGAGAGTAATGTAGCAAATTAACACTAGCTTCAAGATATTGCAAATCCCGAGTAGTGGACTTATATCCTAACATGCAAGGGACAGTGGGACGATGAGGGTCTTTATATTTCACAATACCATTCTCATGGATGATGGACGTGGCTTGCTCAATGACAAAGGCATCACGAGGAAAATTCGTCCGTCACTTGACAGTGCACATGTCCTTTAAGAATTTTGCATAAGAAGGAACTTGTTGAATCGCAGGGAGGAATGGAATGTTTATGTGAACATTCTGAAAATTTTGCTTGATCTCATCAAATTGTTGAGCGTTTTTCGTTGGTGCCAACCTGTAAGGGAAGGGTGCTTCAGGTACAAAATCAGTGGTGGCCTCAGTAGGTTTAGAGGCATTCTTGTCAGTGGATTTATGGGGTGGTGGGACCATAGGGAGTGGTTCTAACGGGCAATTCTGGGTGGGTGGGATTGAAACATCACAGGGAGCAACAACACCATTGTCAACTTGTTTACCGAATCGTAGAGTACTCACTCCTTTCATGTCCACTTGGTATATGGGTGGAGTGGAAGCGAATCCAACCTCATAAGCCGACTCCTTTACATTACCCTTAGGGTTAGGAATGGGTTGACTCAGAAAATGACTTTTCTCTCACTCGGACTCAAACTGATTAAGACGTTGCTGAAGCCTTTGGATGGATTGAGTGTCTGCTTGCATGGTTTGTTATTAAGTCGTGATAAATTGAGTGAGAAGATTATCGATAGAGGAGGTGGATGATTAGGGTGGAGGGGCATAAGGGGGTTGGGGGACCAACTCTCAGTTAGAACTAAGAGGCCAGGAATACTCATAGGACGGAGGTGGGATTGGGACAATTTGATGAGTGGGTGGGACAGTCCTCCTTGGGGGAAAAAGGATGATGGATGGTGTTGGTGGTGGTGTAGAGCATGGTGGTGTTGGATAGGAGGGCGATGTTGCCTTTGCGGGTTTTGGTGAAACCTTGGTGGACCACCAACAAGTTGTTGTGGCTGTGATGGAGCAAGGTGATTGTCATACTTATAAGAAAAATAGGGATGGTTCCTATTATTCGGATTGTAAGTAAACGACGGTGGTGAGGGTTTCCTAGTGGTATCAAAGGCACATGCTTGGGCGAGAGTGGGTTCCGGATCATCTTGAATGAGGGGGCACAAATGAGATAAATGATCTTGACTTAAATAGACATGACAAGAATGACTAGACTCGTTGAGGTTCATCACTTGTTTAGAAATAGAAATATTTTGTTGCATAGAACAACTGAGAGCATCAACAGTCTTAGTCAAAGTCTTTAAGCCATGAAGCAAGGTTTTAAAATCGGGATCATTTTTAACCTCATAAGTGCTACCTACTCGTGGTGGCTCAGATCTCAAAAATTCATTTGTGCCCTCCCAATCTTGGGAGTCATCGCCTAATTAAAGGAGAAAATTGTAGGCGACAGTGGGAGTTAAGTGCATGAATTTTCCTTTATGCATGGACTCAATCATGGTGCGAGTGGAAGGAATGAGACCATTGTAAAAACTATGAATGAGACGACTCTTCTCAAGACCATGATGTGGAAAACTATTGACATAGTTTTGAAAACGGCCCCATGCTTCACAAAATTGCTCGGTTGGCTTTTGGTGAAAATCTTTAATGGCTTGGCGCATATCATTGGTCTTACTTATGGGATAAAACTTGGACATGAACTTCTTAACAAGTTGTTCCCATGTACGGATAGAATCTGGTGACAAGGAATGTAGCCACATAGATGCTTTATCATGGAGAGAAAATGGAAACAAGTGAAGACGAACATTTTCTTTGTCTAAGTTTTTATTTTTGAAAGTAGCGCAAATCGTGAGAAATTTTCGCAAGTGAGTGTATGGAGAATCACGTTCAAGACCATGGAAATTGGGAAACAAGGAAATGGTCGTCGGGAGAATTTTTAATTGATCCACTAGGGTGGGTGGAAGAACTATGCAAGATGATGGGGTAGTTGTTATAGGGGCAAAATAGTCCCTTATGGCACGCTCTTCATCCATGGTGGGTGGATGCATGGTGGGAATAGAGATGTCAACTCAGGGACAACGCAAAGTGATCGGTGGAATGTAAGAAGCAAGGGGAACACTTACTTCGCCTAATGTGGAAGAGATGGGAGAAAGACTACGGGAACGAATTAATTGATGATTAACTCGTTTCCACGTGGGCATGCAAAGAGGGATTTCTTTTTGGTTTTTGGAAAAAAATATTTTTGGAGTTTTGCTTTTGTGTTGGAAAGAAAGAAAATATTTTTTGAGTTTTTTATATAAATAAGAAAAGAAAATATTTTTGGAAGAAAATGGTGGGGGGGGGGGGGGGAATTTGGACTCTAAGAATTTGGAGAAATTCACTAAAACGGACTACCGAAAAAGGAATTGGACACATAAGTTAAGGAAAAGAAATCCTAACTAGCATATAGCCAATTTTTTTATCTTGAAAATTAATGAAAGGGGTAGTCAAATTTTAATGAAATCCGCGGGCTATAAAAATCACGGAATTTATATGAGTGATCGTCTTTTTTAAAATGTGTGTTCCTACTTTAATCACACAATGACAAGAGGCTTGCCACAGAGATTCACCACAAAGCTAGTACGACTAAACGATCAGCCGATATAATGCTGGGGATAGCACAAACCCATTTTACTGGGAGGCCGCACTTAAAACCTAGTTTTCCTGGACACTTCCGTGCCGCAAAGTGAACCGTTCGAGGGTTTGCCCGGTGGAGAGGACTCTACGGGTTATCCTACAAGTCAAAATGATCAAAAATGGACCTACGAATACTGTATCCTATGGGCCTATCTAGTTTATTGATTTTAAATTAGTGATGGCTAGGGTTTCACACGAAGGATAAGTGATTGAGTCGGGTGATGAAATCCCTTCTCGTGAGTGACCGGGCGTAGGTCTTAGTCAATTTAATTCATCATTCCATTCAAAATTAAATGCACGAATTAAATCACACAAGAGCACGAAGGAGCACACAAGGTATGAACTCGCTAACAAGAGGGCTCGAGTGTATAACAGATGTACCTCCCACGGTTTTTAGGCCGTGGGGTGCCTAAATCGTTGAGTTAATCGGGGGAGATTACGCCAATCTCAGTCGGCCCCGGGAGTCCTACCGACCCAAGGTAGAGATGCTTCTAATTCCTCGCCTTGGATGACCTCTCTCTACCTTGTTCGGTTTCCCTATCATGCTTTCATAGATTATTACAAATTTAGAATGAAAATGAACAGGTGACTCTATGCACCGCAATACAGGCAAGGTAATAAAATCCTAAATACAAGCCTTCTAAAATAATAATAAAAAGGGTACTAAAAAGGAAAAAAATGAAAAATAAGTGAATCACGAAATTTGGAAATCCTCTCAAGCATGTCGAGCTCCAAAGAATGGCAACGTCGCCATTTGATGAATTACTTTTTGATGTGTTTGTAATTGTTGTAAAAGCTCATCAATCAAAACCTCAATTACCTACAAATATATAACAAACTCAAGTGTAGAGTGGTAAGTAAGGATGCCAATCCAAATCTAAGGTGTGAACATGCTGAAAATGAGAAGATAATGAATATAATTCAGTTGATTATTTTTTTAGACTTTTGGATTTTTCTAATTTTTTAATGTTTTTCAAACATTAAAACACTTTTTAGGTGAAATGTGAAGTAACACTAAACTAAAATGAGAGATGAAATTAACAAACTAAAAAGTGTGCTAAATAAGAACTACGTAATACGAATGAGATGAACTTAAATTTGAGAAATATTCAAGGAATGAAACTTAACCTCCACTTTATCAATTAAATGTGTTAATTATTCTAGTTTACTAATTTTTCAAATATTAATTTATTTTATCAATTGATTCTCATCATTTGACAAAACAAACTAATATAAAATTAGTTAATCCAATTTTCATCCTGACAACTCTAATGAATAATTGATTTAGAAAGATTATATAAATCACTCGTTAGAGTAGATTCATATAATAAATCATAAATCCAACAAAAATTTAATGTATGAGTATAATAAAATATAATATCCTCTAATTAGTGGGTCATTCTATCTCTAGTTTGAATCCAAAAATTAAGAGTATATTAGATTTTAATCCTTTCTCAAGGATAGTTTACCATTTCTCAAAGCATAAACTCATGTAGGAATAAAAAGAAAATTAACTAAATGAAACAAAGTAAACTAGATTAATTAATGCATTCAATTATATATGGGGCTTCATTTCACTTCTTGAATGAAGTGATTAGCCAACCATAGTCATAATTCACTTAATAACAATATAATAAAAATTACTAAATGAAATTAAAAGGATATAGAGAAGAAATTCAAACCAAAATGGAGGAGAAAAGAAATTGCACTTGCATTAAATCCAAAATTCTCTCAATTGTTTACAAACACTAACAATATTGAAATAAAATTTAATTCTCCTTTCTATAATATTTTTTTCTCTCTAGAATTCCCTATTTTTCTAGCCTAGTTTTTATCTCTATTCTAGCTCTCTAAAACCCTAATTTGCTATTTTGATCATCCTCCTAATTTGGGTATTTCATCTTCAATATATAGTAGGCATGGAGCTACGGGTAAAAATGGGTGGATAAAGGTGCAAGAGGTTGTATAAGGTGTGAATGAGAGTTAATTTAGGAAAATGCACAAATGTGCATGAGTTGTGTGAGGTCATGTGGCGAGTGAGGTGAGGGAATAAAATCTGATTTTGGGGTGAGGGGTTATAAGATGTAGTTGGGGGTATTTGGGGTAAATGGGTAAAAAGGGAATAAGTTGGTTAATAAGACACATGGGGGTTTATTTGTTTGTTTTTTGGCTTTATGCTTTTGAAATTGGCTTTGTTTATGCAGATGAAGAATCGTCTGGTGGCTTTGGGTAAGAAATGGGTTTTGAATTTGGATGTGGTGTTTTGGGTTGTTCAAGGTTCGGGTAAGGGGTTTCGCGATCGGGTTTAGGTATGGGGTTGGGTAGTAGGTGGTTCAGGGTCAATGGGTCGGATGTTCAGGTGGGTTGCGGCTCAAACTAAGGGTCACCGACGATGGGGTAGTGGGACGAGTTCGTTTCGAGTTATGGGTTGATGTCTTAGATCACGTTGGACTGAACTCAGGTAAGGGTGAAACTGGTGGGTTCGGCTGGTTTGGAGGTCCTCCGGAGGGAGGTACGATCCCTGTGGGTTCAGGTCTTTGAGTCACCGGAGGTGTCGATTGGGTAGGTTTACGGATGAACTGGTTTTGGGTTGGCCAGCAGGTGGGATGGTGGGGTTTAGGACGCAGGAGGGTAAGAGAATTGGGTAAGAGGGAGGAGAGAATAGGTGGGTGTTTCAATGGAGGAGAGAGGAGAGAGAAGGGTTTATTGGGAAAGATGATGGGTTGGTTGGATTGTGTGTGGGTGGGTGTATGGGAATATGGGCGAGGGTGAGTGAGATGTTAGCTGTAGGTGTGTGTATGGTAGGTGTGTGTGAGTGAGTTTAGGATAAGTGTGTGTGTTTAATTGTGACCATTAGAAAAATAAACTAAAACAAAAATTAATAAAACTAAAAATATAAAACTAAATCTAAAAATAAAACTAAAAAAATAAAATCCTAAGCTTATATAAAAACTAAAATAAAACAAAAGAAATAAAAACGTAAAACCTAAATGAAAACTAAAGTCCTACAAAAATATAAAATATAATAAACTAAAAATAAACTCCTAAAAACTAATCCTAATAAAACTAAAAACTAATTAAAAAAACATATTAAAATAAAATAGAAAAATAGAAAATAAACCTAAATAAATCTAAAATAAAACCAAAAAATAAAACGACACAACAAAAAATCTAAAAAAATATAAAAGGGCAGAAACTAAACATACACGGGGTTCAGGGTAGGTTTAGGGTAGGCTAGGATACGGGACAAGGGTATGTAGTTCTATTCAACACGCATTAGCCTTGATATATAGCTTTTGACACCGCAATCGGACATTTGACCTACAAGATAAACATTTAAGCACATAAGACTCATATTGTCGAGAATTAGCAACTAAAGTACGTCTATTCGGGGTATAAAATGTACAGTTTTGGGTGCTTATCACATAGTTAATTTTACAAATTGGTATCAGAGTAGGTTGTGCTAATTTATCTTCTATTCCTATTTTTCCACAAAATTGTGTGATATTAATGTTTTTGAAAAATCATAATTTTAAAATTGTCACAATGTTTCTAAGTGAAAACTTATATAATCGGTTCCCAATTTTTGACGGGTCTAATTATGCTTAATGGAAAGCCTGAATGAAATCCGATTTAAAATAAATCAATGAAAGAGATTGGGTCATTTGTAAAAGAGGTTGGAATCCTCCCACTGTCACTGCGAATAATATCACGAATTTAAAACATGTGTCAGACCCGATTGAGGAAAAGTTTAAGAGGAGCACTTACAATTTATGAGGGCTCAGTGCAATTTCCGAACACGTCACCCCTGACGAGTTTTGACGTATTATGACGTGAACCACGTCTAAAGAAGAGTGGGATATTTTGCAACTCACCCACGAAGGCACTAACGCGGTCAAAGAGTCTAAAATTCAAAATTTGACCACTCAATCTGAGACGTTCATTATGTTAGAGACTAGTTGTTTTGATGAGTTTTATGCACATTTGTCTGATATTCTAAACACTAGTTTTAATCTTGGTGAGCCTATACCTAATGCACGATTGGTCAAAAAGATTTTAAGATTGCTGCATAAACATTTTATCTCGAAAGTAACTGTTTTGAACACCTTGGGTAATTTGAGTCGTCTGAAATTAGAAGAGTTAGTAGGAGACCTCTAGACGTACAAAATTAACATGTTCCCTAACACTGTCAAACCTAAGGATAGAGGGATAGCGCTTAAAGCCCATTCTAAGAAGGGAAGGGAAGTGTCCACAAGTGATAAGAAAAAGAAAGTGAGTTTTTATGAGTTCTAGTTTGAGGATGAGTTTGATTTTTACATGTCCCTACTTGCAAAGAATTTCAAAAAGTTTCTCCAGTTTTCGAAACAAAGTTCTTCCAATAAAAAGTTTTAGGAGAAAAACAAAAAGAAAGACAAGGACAAAGAAAGCATTGAGAAAGACAAAGAGGGTGAAGAAAATTTTAAAAATATCAAATGTTTCGATTGCGAGGGTAGAGGGAATAAGTCGTTTAAGTGTACCACTAGCCTTAAGAAAGGGCAAGAAAGTATCCATGCATTCCACTCTTAGTGATAGTGAGGAAGATGATGGAGATGAGTTTGATAAAGGTTTAGAAGATGGGATGTGTGTAGATTTTTTGAGTCGTGTGAGCACACCCACTTTTTCCCATGATGATTGTGTGCACTAGAGCTACGATGATGAATCGAGTGTTTCTAGTGGGGTGAGAGTGAATTTAAGAGAGAAGATAAAAGTGAGATCCAAAAAGGTTTTAGGGATTTGTACACCGAGACCTTGACAAAAAATAAGTATAATAGGGATTTAGGTCGTTGATTTTTTGATTTGGATAGAGAGAAAGACGTTTTAAGGTGGGAAAAGTGTGACTTGACCAATACGGTGTCTAGTCTGATGACACGTGTATCCCAACTCAAGAGTGATCACGAACATGCCCGGGAGGTCCAAGTACCTTTAGAGAATGCATGTAAGAAGGTTGGAAAGTTGGTTCTCCGTACCATTTTGGCTATTGGTTAGAGTATAGGAATAAGTCATAATGATGCATCCACTTCTTTTGTTGCACCCGAGACGGTTCCTACTTTACTGTTAGATCCACATGACTCTCGACCTGACCCACATAGGCATCCCGTACCTATTAGGAGAGCGCATAAGAGATATTTTGACAGAGGTGTACCAAGACCAGTTTACGTTTGCACAAAGTACAAGAAGAGAGGACTCATTAGGGAGTTTTGCTTTAAGTTAGGTTATGTGTCACACTTTTCTTCTACACATGTTCGCATACATGCACCCACCCATGATACTTTTCTTGCACATAATGATAGAGAGTTTGCACATATTAGAGAGCAAGTAAAGTTTTTGTTCAAGACTTCACACAAGATTTGATGCAGTTGTTTCAAAAGATGTCACCATCTTTGGAAAACTCCACCGCACCTATCGATTGAGGTCGAGACATGTTTCCTAACATAGGTTGATTAGCATGGTGTTATCTTATGCTTATTGCTATTATGTACCATTTGTTTTGTACGTTATTCGCAAATAACTCTTTGAAGTTTTTTTTTCTTTTCTTAATTTTGCTACTGTTTTGAATCTGTCAGCATCTTCCAGGTACTTTTTTTTGAAAATTTTCAACTAGGTAATACTGTTCAAAATTCTGGGCAGGGTGGGGGATTTTTATTTTCTCGTTTGAGCGACATCTCCTATCGCGCGAATCTATTGTTCTAATGACAAGAATTTCCCTTCGAGCGACATTGAGTTTCGTTTGAATGACCTACTTAGTTTTCTGCATTTATCTGTTTGCAGTCTTCTGGTTCATATTTTTATATTATTGGGTATTGATGGATTGATTCTGAACAGTGTTCGAAAAATACAAAAAGATTTTAATTTTTTTTGACAATTTTTTTTGAAAAATACAAAAAGATTTTTTATTTTGTTTACACCGTATATGAATGATCATTTAGGATGAACAAGTCTCAACTTCATTCCAATTCCATATGACTATTTGATAGCGTTTTGAGATAATATGTTGTGTCATTTATGTGCTTTACAAAGTTTGGAGTCTTTGAGATGATATATAGTGTTGCTACTTACTTGTTTGACTCATTTATCCTTTATTGCACGGATTTGTTTGACTTTTGTGCTTGTCTATCACATGTTGGTTGAATGTTTCCATCTTAATTCTGTTTATACAACGAACCAAATGCAATAAAACTTGACAAGAAAGTAGTGCATGTTATAAACTGTTTGTGAGTTTGTGTGATTTATTTTGAAAAACGAAAAAGGACTGCGAAAGGTATCTTATTTTTTTTCTTTGCGATAAAGCCATCGTTTGAATGGACATAAAAAGTGAGTAATTTAAAATTATCCGAGGTCCAATGAGGTTTAAAAGAGCTCAAAAAATTAAAAGGCAATAAAAAGAAAATTATGCCAAAAAGGGTCCAATGGGTTTTAGTTTCATCACCTCATAAGAAAAATAAAAAGCATTATATTTTAATGAGGGAGTTTGGGTGGAATTTAAAACGGTTTGCAAGTCCTTGAAAGTCATGAAAAAGTATTACATAGTTTTGGACGTTATTGGTGTGGAAATGATTTATACTTTGATTTGTTGATATGATTAAGATGATGTCATCTAAATTCAAAAAACTTTCACGTAAGTACTAATTTTAATGTTCATTCGCTAGGAGTACACTTATGAAACATGCACACATGTCTTGATTGAGTCGATTTTCCTATCGAATTTGTTCACACCCATTCATTACATGTTCATGATTTGGTTGTCTTAGTGTAAATTCATGGTGCGTGATTTTTGTAACATCAGTTTTGCATTTTTGTATGAAAAAATTGAAAAATAAAAAATAGTTTGTTTGCCTTGTTTACCATGACACCCCGATTTGATTTATTTGGTTTATTCTTTTCTTTGTCTATTTCGGACAAATAAAAAGGGGGAGAATGAATTATGACTTTATGGGGGAGTTTAAGTATGGGGGAGAATTGATTATGTTTTCATGTTTATGCTTATATCATTTCAAACTCGATACGTCACGAGGTATTTTCTTTGTCTCATGTGTGTAGGTACAATTAAAGATCATTATGTTACACATCTTGATGAGAAAATATTGAAGTTTTGAATATTTGATTGTTGAAGCAAAGTTTGAAGACTTGACAATTTATCTTTTCACTTTTGAGTTTATGGGAGCGTAGATTTATATTGGTCATTTTTTAGATTGATAATTCAAATGTTTTTAGTTTTGTACCGGCATAGACATAGGGGGAGATTTGTAAGGACATAGTCCGTCACATTGAAGTATGTCGTATACCGCTACAACCATCGAAGATGTTCAAGATCAAATACGCAACGAGACGATCCGAATATCAAGTGTCGTCAATAATCAAGCCGCTGCGAAATGAATATGGTAAAGTTGTTTTTTTAATTTTTTTATAATTCACTTAGGATATTGGGATATTTTTCACAAAATATTTTTGAAGTGTTGGAGTGGAGCTTTAAATGTTTTTTGTCAAAAATATATTTTTTGGAGTGTTTGAGGTGGTGCATTTAACGAGGAAAAGATAAATGAAAAAAATATTATTATAATCATCTCGTTCGAACAACACCATATATCATTTTAATGATATAGTGTGGCGCACAATACTTCAAACGACAGTGTGCCTTGCTCAAACGGCCCACCACCTTAAGCTTTTTATAAAAGGGTCATTTCAACTTCGTTTTCCATAAGAAGTCTGTACGTTTTTCATTCTGCAAAACAGTTCAATATCGGAAAAACCTTTTGGCTTATTCTTTTATAGTGTAATCTCTTTTCTTTTTGAATTCACAAAAGTCCCAATAGTTCATGTGAATTGTTTTGGAGTTTGAGAACACACTTTGCTGGTGTTCATACATTTGTGGAGAAGATTTCAACCTCATATGGCTGCGTGACATTGAGGTTCGCTACATGTGAATCTTTACTGAACATAGGACTGCGGTTCTTATGAATTGTTACGCTTAATTTATTGTTGACGACGCCGAACGACGCCTATGGGTATTCGTGTGTTAAACAACTATATTTCATTGTAATCCGTGTAAGTTGCGATTTACAAAATATAGTGAAATAAAAGGTTTTTCCTTAAGGGGATTTTTTCCTGAAATTTATGTCACATATTTTATTTATATTGGTTTGACACATGCATGCACGTAGCTAGTTGATTTTGAGGGCTCGATTAACTTGATTCATAAATTGACTCTAATTAAATAAGTTTGTGATTGGAATTTACGCTTCTGTTTTAATCTTTATCGCACATAGTTTAATTTTACATAATACTTGGTTTTTGATATAGGATTCATGGTTAGATTTATGTTTAAATGCTACTCGAACATTACTATAATTATATACGAGGTCTATTTGAGTTTTGGGGTGGTTTTGGACCTCTATTGGAGGCTCTGGATGAGAAAAACTCGAGGTAGAAGATGGAAGGCTGCCCAACAAACTAAACCAATTCGCTGGGGGAGTGAACAAATTTGCTCAACTGAACCGGCTCTGTCTACTAGATAACTAGTTCTATTTTCTGACCTAGCCAGTTTTTATTTGTGCGTTATTTTGACTCACTAGGGCTTGGGGAATTATCGTAGGAGCTTATGAGGTACTGTGGGATTCCTGGGAAAGACTTTCTAGGGTTGGAGCATGTTATAGGCCAATGATTAGATGGGTTCGAGTGAGGAGAATCGAGAATTCAAGTTAGTGACCATTTAAATAATTAATCGAGAAGTGGGTTCGAACTTTGAAATTAGGTGAACCATGCATTGTGGGATATTGTAAAAACCCCCCATTTTCTCCCATAAAGGTTGGACAGGCACGATATGCCGAAAATGGGACTTGTCGACCAATTAATACCATTCTAAGCACAACGTCATTAAATATTGTTATTTTAAAAGGCCGATACTTTAAACTTTATGAATATGTCACTGACAATAATTAAACTCAAATCAACATCAACTAAATAATAAATCCAACAACAAGTAAAAATCACATCTCCAGTATAATGTCAGTAAATAAATAAATCTTGGGCTTATGCCCTTACAAATGTTTCCAAATAAAATAACTAAGACTCTAAAATCACCTAAGCTAGAATCAATAGTCTGGAAAGCTGCTAAGGATGGGAGACCGCAAGGCTGTTACAATAGCAATCCTGCTATCCCTGTCTAGAAATAACCCGTGGGGAACCTTTAAGTTTGGGTCAGAACTCGAGGTGTGAAGCATTAACTTAATTAATTTATGATGCAATAATAATACCGTCAATGCACAATAAATATTCTCCCTTCATCACTCATATCCATATAATGCCTCACCCCTCATCTAAGCGTAATATTATTCGCATTCCAATATGTCCCTAAATAATGGATGGTAACATCATCTCAAAATTATAAAATTGATATAGCGTTATTTAATTATTTAAATGTAATCCCTACATTTAATCATCATCTCCCATTTATTCCAATCTCATAAGTATAACATATAAGGCATAAACATCCATTATGCATTATAGGGTCAAGGAATAATAATTATTGTCCACATTCATAGACAATTAAATTTATTACATTACAGTCCGGACAATTATTAATATATATCCTTCCATATATTTGACTCACAAGCCCATCTACTGTTGGTGTCTAGTTCGTGCTCTATCTCCAAGTCGGGAGGAAGCCCTTATCCTAAGTGGACAACACAAACACACATAAAATTGGGGGCAGTAACTACACAGGACAACTGTACACGACCCATACCCAGCAGTGACATGGGAACGATCAACGTCAACATCTACCTCTCGTAGGTAATGCCTCCACATAGTACCTATATGACCTACACATCGGCAAACCCACCTATGCCAACGTGTGGTACACGGTCCGAACGTGCCAACCCCCAAGCCGATAGGATAGTCTGGTGGTATGTGCACACAAATACCGAATAGTATGTAAAGGTAATTACTCTATTAAGACCATAAAAATCCAACCAAAATCCACATCATTTTTCAACTTATTAATAATTTATTATCTAATAAATAATTAATTCCTTTTTTGTAAAAATAATTACTTAACCATCTAGTTAATTGTAATTAATATTAATTAAAGTGTGGGTGTAACATTACTCCATTAATTAATTAACCCATAATATATAATTTCCTTTCCTCAATTTTATACTACAGTTCCATTTCTTAAACGAAGTTAGAAAGTTACTGAACTCAGACTAAAGCAAAAGGGAATGAAAAGGTCCAAAATCCACCACGTCACTCGAACGACTGGGGGGTTCGTTCACGCGACTTAACATGTCGCTCGAACGACATGCGACGTCATTCAAACGACCCCTCGTCTTCTTTGTTACGCCACTTTCTCAATTCCGTTTTTCCCAGTTCCATCTTCAAAACCCATAAACTGATTAAACCAACAACAATTATAATAAAGCCAAATAATTAAAATTCAACCCAAGTCTTATATGATCGAATCTAACAACCTTTATCAATTAGGTTTTCCCGATTTTAAAACTTCCAATATCCAATCAAATGCAATTTACAGCAAGGAGAATTTATTAGGGATTCTAAATCAAAATTTCAACCCATTAATTATCAATAAGAAATCTCTACTTTGATCATTAAATTTCCCCCAATTAACTATCAAAACTTAAGGAAATCTAACATCAATTTTTTGATCTTCGATACCTAATTTCTAGGATAATCTCTACATATCAACCAGTCCTCTTCATGTATTATTCATCATCAAATTTAGACATACTCAACTTAATCCCATAAATTTAAAGGAAGCAAATATAATGCATTGAGAAATAAATTAGAAACACATATTAAGCAAGAGAATTCTTTCCTTAAAATTCATGGATGAAAACTTCTTGAAAGCCCCTTGATTTTTCCTTTTGTTCTTTCCCCTTTTCTCCTCTTTTGGTATTTCTCCGTTCCTCTCCCGTAACAGTTATTTTAGGGTTTTCTCTAAATATAGTGGGGGAGTGGTTTACCCTTACTTAAACACTAATTAAACCCGAATCCCGAGTCATATGCCTATGACCCAGGACCAATTCTAAATATTTAAAACACTAAACCGAGTCTCTAATGCTTCCCAAAATGCGTCATAATTATTTTTCTTTCACTTAGAAATTTTATTATGTTAAAACGATACGCGCCCCTAAATTTATTTATGTGTGATTTATTTTTCTCTAGCAAACCCATTATGTCCAGTTGAGTTTTATAATTATATAATCAAGAATAATTGTTTATTTAAAATTAAATTTTTTACTTGCTTAAATTTTAAATCCTTCCAATTTAGTTTATTCTCAAAATAAATCTGAACCATTAAATTTATTTATTTCGTAATATTTTATTCTAAAATTGTGGGGTATTACTGATATACATTATGAGTTCAATACTTTATATATGTACATAGTAGGGTGATGTGTATATATATGTAAGTGTGTATGCCTCTTGTTTTTTTAAACATGCTTACTCGGGAATGTTATCGCAAGAGGTTGAGCGTAGTGGGCAGTCCACCCTGGCGTTGGGTAGTATGGGTCGGATTGATTCCCCAAGTCATAGGACTATTGCATGGCCACTATCTATATGTGAGGATAGATATTGGTTTGAAAACCAGGTGGGTGCGATGTCGTATGGTTGCGACCCCCGAATGTATGCCTATAACCATCTTCATTGTATGTGTTTATGTTTAGGACCGGTGGTGAGATTTCGACCCGATGGCTCAGTGTGATAAGTGATACCTGGAGACGCATAGCACATGAGGGATGAATTCGCGAGGTCTAGGCTCTAAGGATACATTTATACATATATAGCCAGTGACATTTATGTATGTTTATATGACATCATGTATATATCTACTTATAGCATGAGCGTAGCTATGCCATGTTTATTAAGTGATTATTTATGTATAGCACGTGTGTCTCTATAATATTGTTCACAAACGTATATCTAGTAAATGTAATTATACCTATCTAGTAGAAGGTACTAGCGGGATTGGGCTTGGATAGTAGTTACATGTCCAAGTTGGACCTGATAGTTTAATTAGCATAATAAAATGAACACGTTAGGTGCGCACTATAGTTGGGAGGTGAGGTTTTATCTCAAGTGAGTGCGACCGGTTAATTACGAAAGTAATACAATTTGGTTTTAATTGATTTAAAATTTACCTGCAAAAATATTCTTTACCTTTTTGGCTTTGGCCCAAGGGCAATTGTCTTTCCTTATTTTTCTTGTTTACCCCAGATGTGTAGCAGTAGTAGCCGAGACCACAGGGATACATCCGTTCTTACCATTAAAGTAGTTATGGATTCTATATCATTTTTTAGATGCCTCGGCTTATTCTATTTAGATAAGATAATTCATTTTAGTTTTTTTTGGGCGTGTTGCACGTAGATGGATAGACTTTTATTTTACTGTCAGACATTTAATTTCAGTATGGAGTTTTATTCATTATTTATTTCAGATGGACATTATTATTTAGTGATCGATGGTTTATTCGGTTAACACTTATTATTTATCTATGCATAAGAGTTTTTCTATTAATTATCTTGTATGGTTTTATTTATATTATATTTATATTTTTATTACGACAGTGATGCTGAGAATGAAACCATACTGAGATTCATGTCTTATTTTAGTAGAGGATTGGCCACCCGATATTAAAATAGACAGGTTGTGACAGTTGATATCAGAGCATCAGGTTCTAGTATTTTTAGGATCTGTGAGAACATGTTACCTATATTGCGTTTCTTTAATACAAAGCCCTATATTTAAGACTGTTGTTTCATATTGCACTTTTGCAGTCTTCTACTATTACTTATGATTAAAGTGAATCTCATATAATTTAGGTTTGGTTTCATATGATAAACAACTGAAGAGGTAGACTAACACGTGCCGTTAGGAGGGATACAGAGGAGGAGGCTTTTTTGGAGCCACAATTCACTCAGGGGACTATGATTGCAATAAATATTGCAGCTATAATTGCACAGACTATTAATGCCACAATGACCGCCCTAACACAACATTTTCCCCAAACATAAATACAACAGCCGGTGGTAGAGAGGCCTTCCAAAAGGGCCATCTGCTAGAATTCCATGGGAGTGTGGATGTGACTGCAGCTAGCTAATGGAAGCATCCAGAAGCATTTGTGCATGGTTGAGTATAGTGATAGTCAAAAGCAGATACTAGCCACATTCAAACTAGTAGGAGTGGCACTTCAGTGATACGAGCTACTCACCATAACAGAGGAGAGATATGCGATGACTGTCCAGGATATCTATATTCGGTTCGACCCCAAGTTCTTCCCGTCAGCAATTCAGATGAAGATGAGGAGGAGATTCCTAGATGTTTCATAAGAGGGACGAACTAAGTTTAAGTACGAGGAAGAGTTCACATGTCTAACTAACTTTATAACAAGTGAGGTGACCACTGAGGAGAAGAGGTTCCTCAAGTTTACTAATGGCCTTACATGGAGGATTTGCCAAAACTTATTGGGGAACCTGACATTTCGGATTTAAATTGAAGTCGTCAATACCGCAATGATCTACCGTTAGGAACATCGCTTCCATCATAGGGGAATGAAGAAAATCAAAGAGTCTAAACATTATGGCAAGTTTGGGGATAGTGGTTCTAATGGGGCATCGTAACAGCAGTAGAGGAAGCATGAGAGAGCTTCCCAACAGGGGGACTCTACTAAGAAATTCAGGCCGAGTAATGGTAATTATAGGTAGGTCTATTAGGGAAAGAAACATACCCCTCGGGTCGAGGAGATCTAGGGGAATCAGACAAAAGGCTAGCAGGGTAGGGGTTATTATGGCCAAAGGTAAGGTTAGTCTCGTTAGGGCCAATGGGATAGAGGCAGAAAAACTTTACTAGGAGGTATTTCATATGTGGGGAACAAGGCCATATGCGACGTGCATGCCTGAATAGGGCTAGGAGTCAGGAGCAGGGTGCTTAGTAGGGGCAACCGTTATGGCAACTTTAAGCCCTAACGGAAGTTCCAATGTTATCGCCTCTGTAGGGAAAAGGGTAGTTTAGTGAGTGTATTACGTTCGAGGACTAGTGTTACCACCTGTTCCGGTAGTGATTGAAGGTATGTTTTCGATCGATTGACACATGGGATGGGTTTTATTTGACATGGGAATGTCATAGTCATTTATTAGCATTAGATTTACATGAGTGATGTGTTTAGTGGATTTAGCCTCAGACATTATTATAACCGTAGATTGACCATTGGGACGTGGGACTGTTATTCATTCCATCTACGATAAGGTGGGTATGAACATGGGGAGGTTGTGCTCAGTAGTGAATATTCTCATTTTGGAAGAGTATGATGTTATATTGGTTATGGACTGGTTAGTGATGTATATAGCGATGTTGGACTGTTATTGTAGGACTATCGAGTGTTGTTCCAGGGTAGGATATGTTCCTTATAGCGATGCCTTGTCCTGATGGATGGTCGAACCCGCCCCTATATTGCATTAAGGAGAAGAGTTCATAGGTTATAATCATCTCTCTAAATTAGATCCCCATTATTAGGGACTACATTGATGTGTTTCAAGAGATATAGGGGTTAACACCGAGTCAAAAAATTGAGTTTGTTATTGACTTAGCACCATGGACTGTGACGATAGTGTGAGCACCGTATCATATGGCTCCTTTAGATATAAGAAAGTTGAGGGATTGGATATAACAATATTAGGGAAGGGTTTTATCCACAGGAGTACTTCACCTTGGGGTGCCTCATTTTTGTTTGTAAAGAAGAAGGATGGGTTATTATAATTGTGTTTCAACTACCAGAATTTGAACAAGTCACGATTCTGAACAAGTATCCATTTGGATCGATGACTTATTCGATCATCTGAGAGGATCATCTTACTTTTCTAAGGTTGATTTGAGATCAGGGTACCATCAGCCACGTATTAAGGAGTAGGATGTCCTTAAGATGCATTTTTAATGAGATACGGGTCTTATGAGTTCAGGGTTATGTTGTTGAGGCTAACCAAGGTCTCAGTAGTTTTCATCAATCTAATTAATGGGGTATTCAGAGATTTATTGGCTTATTTTTTCATTGTGTTCATAGATGACAACATGATTTATTCTCTAACAGAGGTCAAGCACGCATAGCATTTGTGTATGGTTCTTTAGACTTTACGGGAGTGCCAGTTGTATGCTAAGTTCAAGAAATATGGATTTTAGTTACGAGAGGTGCAGTTATTAGGTCACATTTTCCCCGAGAAAGGTATTTTCATAGATTCGAGTAAGGTGTCAACGGTGAGGGAGTAGGGCTAGCCCATGACACTGACGAAGGTGCACAGTTTTTTGGGGTTAGCAAGGTACTACCATCAATTCATCAGAGGATTTTTGAAGATTATGGGTCTCTTGAAGAATTTAACTCATAAGGGAGTGCCTTTTGAATGGGATGCCCATTTTCAATTAGCTTTTGATTATCGAAAGAACGAATTGACTTCAGCACTAGTGCTCACATTACCTAGAGGAGGAGTGGAGTACTTTGTGTTTACCGATGTACCCTTACAAGAAATTATGGGAGTTTTATAGCATGAAGAATGGGCCATAGCTGATGCATCTCGCAAGGTTTATCCCCATGAGAATAACTATACCACTTATTACTTGGAGGTAAAATCAACTATTTTTTCCTTGAGGATTTGGAGGCACTATCTTTTGGGGTAGAAGTTTCAATTGTTCATGGATAATAAGTCACTTTAATATCGTTTCACATAGAAAGAGTTGAATATAAGGAAGCATAGGTGGATTGTGTTCATGAAGGTTATTAATTTGACATCCAATATCATTTGAGGAAGGCTAACATAGTAGAAGATGCATTGAGTTGTATGCTATTATGGCAGTTGGCAGTAGTGTGTAATGCAAAGTGGTCTGAGCTTCGTCAAGGGATGGGGTAGTCCGAGCAAATATAGGAGTTATGACCATCATACTCGAGATCATTCTGAGGATTGTAAAATCATAGGCAGGGGATCCATCTTGTCAGGAGAGGATTCAGTAGTTGTTAACGGGTGGAGGAAAGTCGTACTCGGTTAGTTCTGAGTGTGGCTTGCATTTCAATGGGAGGTTAATTTCCTACATGATGAGGACCTACCTTGCACAGTTACGGAGGAGGGTCATAGGTCATTGTTTTTAGTGCATAACAGAGGGGACAAGAGATATGAGGCAACAATATTGGTGAGACGATATAAAGTGGGACATAGCAGAGTTTATCTCCAATTGCACCACTTGTCATATGGTGAAGGTTGATCATCAGAGACCAATCATATTTCTACAGACATTAGAGATTCTAGAGTGGAAACAAGAGAGTATTTTGATTGACTTCATCACAGGATTACCGACATCGCAGAGGGGTCAAGATTCCTTTTGGGTTATTATGGATCAATTAACAAAGGTGGACCATTTCTTGCCAGTTCGGGTGGATTACACGATAGGGAAATATGCACAGCTGTTCATAGCTAGTGAAATTTCATGGGATTCCTCTCAACATAATTTTAGATGAGGATAAGATCTTTGTGTCCCACTTCTGGCAGAGTTTTCAGGAGGTGATTGCGACGAATATGCGTTTGATCACGTCTTATTATCTGCACACCGATGGGTGGATGGAGAAGGCGAATTAGATGTAGGAGGATATGCTAAGGATGTGTATTCAAGACTTAAAAGGTATTGGGGAGTATTTTTTACCTTTGGCAGAGTTGTGTATAACAACTCATACCAGTTCACTATAAGCATGGCACCGTTTGATGCTTTGTACAAAAGACCTTATAGTTCTCACTCTTGCTGGTTAGAGGTGGGGGATAAAAAGCTTCTTGAGTAGGGTTTGATTCCATATATGTCGAAAAAGATTGAGTAGTTCAGGAGTTTCATATGGGTAGCTCAGGATAGGCAGAAGAATAATGCCAATGCGAACCTAAGATTTCTAGAGTTTGACGTGGGTGATCAGGTGTTGCTACGGGTATCTCCCATAAGGTAGTGATGTTGTTCAAGAAAAAAGGCAAGTTGTCACCTAGGTATGTCGGGCCTTTTATCATCATCGAGAAAGTAGGTCTGATTGCATATAGGCTCACCTTACGCGAGCATTTGCAATGGATGACATGTACCATGTGTCATTGTTAAGGAGGTATCTCAGGGATTGCATGGCTTATCGGCATATACCATTAGAGGAGATTGACAAAAAACCTGATATTTCACATAAAGAGAGACATGTTGCCATTTTGGGGCATAGCTAGCAGAAGCTTCGGTCAAAGGTGGTACCATTAGTGCGTGTATGGTGGAAATGCCATAATGTTGCTGAATCGACGTGGGAGCTTGAGGCCGACATGAAAGAAAAGTATCCAGAGGTCTTCATGGCAGGTATGTTCGAATTTTGGGGATGAAATTCTATTATTAGAGTCGAGATTGTAATAACCCATACTTTTAATATTAATTAATATCCATGTGCTTAATATTATTAATTTAATTAATGGAAATTGAATTAGATTTTAGTAAATATTAATTAGCGAGATAAAGGATTAATAATTACTACTACTACTACTACTACTACTACTACTACTACTACTACTACTACTACTACTACTACTACTACTACTACTACTACTACTACTACTACTACTACTACTACTACTACTACTACTTAATTGAATGTGATAAGTAAATTGATATGTGAGTTGTTAGATGTCTCGTATGAGTGAAACAACAATTTATTATTATATGTCGATAGGGTGTTACATTGACAGATCGGTATTATTTATGGGCAATGTGTTTGGTACGCACGTGTCAAGCCTTATTAATGATATGTTTTCATATTTGGAGTTGGGTGACTCAAATGGCCATTTTGAGCGCACCAGTGATCCGGGAATGGTTGAAATAATCCCGAATAGGTACTCGGGTATTATGATTGGTTCCAGGGACTTTTTGGATATAAAAGGACCCGAATAAGGGTAAGAGGGTCATTTTACACATAGGGTTAAGTAAAAAATTATATTAGGGTAATTAAGGGAGTATTTAAAAGGTTGATAAGGTGGATGGCAGCCCACGTTTGATATTCCATCCAAGAGAGATTGAGAGAGAAACCAAAAGAAGATAAAAGAGGAAGAAAGAAGAGAAAGAGCTTGGACAAGAGGAAGAAAAGCTATCTCTGGATTTAACCCATCATCAAGCATGTAGACAACGTCAAATTTTAATCCATCAAAACAAGCAGATACATGCTTTATGTCGTAAATTGTGCGTAGTTATGTACTTTCATGATTAGTGATAGAAATTTGATGTTTCAAGTATTGAAGATTGAAACTTTGGATGTAGATATTTAAATGATAACGGAACTTTGCTTTTTAAATTGATTACTAATTGACGTTGATCAGAGTTAAATTTTGAAATTAATTCTGAGATTTAAATTATGAGCATGCAGAACTTGGATTGGAAGATTGAATTTTCGAAAAGAAAATTGGGGAAATTCTGAGTTGGATTAAATGGATGTTTGATTTGTAATCCAAGGTTTGCATATAGAATTCATGGTTAGATTTATGTTCAAATGCTCCTAGAACATTAGTGTAGTGATACACAAGGTCTATTTGAGGTTTGATTTGTTTGGGACATCCATTGGAGTGTTTCGATGAGAAAAACCCGAGGTAAAAGATGATAAGAAACCCAACAAATCAAAATGATTTATTGGGAGACCCAACCGGTTTTCTCAACCGAATCGATTCAACGTATGAGTGAACCGGTTCAGTTTGTTGGCCTGCCCAGTTTTTGTTTGTGAGTTCTTTTGACTCATTAGGGCTTGGGGAATGACTGTAGGGTCTTTCGGGGTACTGTGGATTTGCAGGAGAAGACTTTATAGGGTTTGGTTCGTGTGATATCCCAACGATTAAATAGATTCGAGTAAGGAGAACCAGGAATTCAAGTGAGTGTCTGTTTAAATAATTAATTGAGAAGTTTGTTCAAACTTCGAAATCGGATGATCCGTGTAATTTGGGATATGTGTACGAGTTTTGTACTCTCTCTCTCTCTCTCTCTCTCTCTCTCTATATATATATATATATATATATATATATATATATATATATATTAGGGGTATGTGTATATATATATGTGTGTTTATGCCACTTGTTTTATTAAACAAAGTGCTATCGTAAGAGGTTGCGTGTAGTGGGTAGGGAGCAGGTGTCGATGGATTCCTCGGGTCATAGGACTGTTGCATGGTTTGGAGACTGGGTTGGTTTGATACGGTATATTTTTTACCCCAGGAATTATATCTATGATGACCTCTGATGTATGTATTTATGTTTGGGGTCGGTAGTGAGATTCCGACCCGATGGCTTAGTGTGATGCGTGAAACCTAGAGCTAGATAGCACACTAGGGATGTAGCATTGAGGTCCAAGCACTGGGGATATATATATATATATATATATATATATATATATATATATATATATATATATATATATATATATATATATATATATATATAAAATAAAGGAGGAGGGGCCTTTTGTATTTCCCAACTAATGGTTGAGATTGAAAGTTGGTGGGTTTGGTCTTTATCAACTGACGACTCAGATTTAACCAAGTAACAGTGGGTTTTGGTCTTAACCATGCAAAGAGAAAACGACTCAAGTAAATCTGAGAATTACACAAGGCTCGAGAGTTACAACATATGGCGAGTCTCTTACTCCTCCCGCTCTCATACCCCATCCCTCTCTCATACCGGTGTTTATCTTAGTTGTTCAGCTAATTTCAAAATTTTACAGGTACTTCCATATGATTATCTCCGTTGATCGAAGTTGAAGGCCTCCCTCTCATCGATCTCTCAAGGTCAAACTCTAAGGCCATAGAAATGCTGGTGACCGAGATAAGTCACTGAAATATTCATTCTCTTTCTCATCGAAGTTTTCTCTATTTTTCATATTCCGAAGGCCTATATTAATGACTTCTACTTTTTTGAATGTTTTTTTCTTCAGATAAAAGAAATTGTAACAAAATGCTCACCTATTCCTTTAGATAGCATGTTCCTCAATTTGTTCCGAAACAAAATGGTCCAGGTAAGTTCTATTTTTTTTACTACTACTTTTTCAGGGTTATTTGTGTTTTATGTCTCAGTCTCAATCTCAATACATAGCCTAAAGGTTGGTAAATTGAATCAAATCTGTGTACTCTCTTTTTTTCAGATCTACTAAGTCACTGATTCATTGATCCTATACAAATCTGGTTTTACATATCCATTGAATGCTTTTTTTTTTCCATTTGTTGAATGGGCAATGAAGATGATGAGCCATTAAACATGCTAATGGTGCGAACACTTAAATAAATATGGTTAATACCATGTTGGGTATTACTCTTTGCATTTCCTTTTCTTTTTGGATACAGAACTGTTGCAGAGATGCGTGTAAGAGTAGTGTATCATAGATTTTGTGTTGATGTTCTTGAATTTAAACATCATGAGAAATGTCATGGGCGTGTGTTCATTCTAAGGTAATACCATGTTGGTCACAAGGGTTTTGTATAATCTGAATTGCATGAATTACGGGAATACACATCTCTGAATCATTGTTATACCTGTAGTAATATAGCTTTTAATGAGAGCCAAAAAGTGGGTGAGTGTTAATGTGTTAATTTCTATTAGGAGTTAAGTAACATTTGTTGGTGATTGGAAATAGCCTTTTCATTTTCAAGTTTGTTGTGGGTTCATTATTTTTTTTCATTTACGATTGGGTCTAATGAAGAGAAAATTTTTTGAAAGCTTACTACGCTTTGTTAATTTTCTGAATACATGTGGTACACACTACCTATTTCACATTTCATGTTGATTTTGGTGAACATAGGCATAAGATGGTTGTTAATAATGATTTTTTGAGGTAAGTTGAACTCTTTGAAATTCTATTCCTTTGGAGTTTAGTTTATACCCTTTTGAGTTTGGGGACTCAACTTATTTCGTTATTGTAGCTGTTTTTCTCCACAAAGTCATTTATATTTTGCCTAACCTGATTATGTATCCAAAATGTATAGATCGGTGAATTTAAAAAAAAAACATCCCTGAATATGAAATCGGCTTCACCCTTTCTTGGTTTGGAAAACTTAAATATTCATCCAGATTAAGATGTTTTTTTGGCAGACTATCAATAATAGTTTTCACCTTCCTTTCTCTAATTTTTATTCTAATTTCACTAATTAAAATTTTTAATTTTTAGATTTAACCTCTTGATGATTGTTATATTCTTCATATTTGAGTTTATTAACATTTCTTTTAGATTATTGTCACATTGTTGGTTCCAGTGGTGGTGTTTGGTTAAGAGTTCATTGTTCAGGTTGTTAGGTTTATGATGCATATTTGATCAGTTGTGGTGTTTGGTTCTGAGATTTATTGCTCAGGACATTTGTGCAGTTCACGAAGTGGGTTGTGTTTAATTAACCATGGTTCATTTTTCTCAGGTACAGAAATCACGAAATCATGAGAAATATAATATCTAATGCATTTTCTTTTCTTTCATAAATTTTGATTCTTTCTCTCATGTCTAGGGGACAACTATACTTTAGAGGCGTGTTAATGTGTGAAAAACAAACACAGGTTGCGATTAAAATTTCAGGGATAAGGTTGATAATGGGGGGTATATCTTTGTATATTTTAAAGATTCATACCTCGCTTTTCTCTTCACAAACACCCAAATAGTTTTGTATACTTTTTTACCTTTTTAGTTGATGCCCATTATTTTGCGTAGGTGAATAATATATGAGAAATGAGTTTGGGTTCGAAATGGTTTCTTTTCATATATGTTTGGATGTTTCTCCCTCTATGAGAAATGAGGGTGGATTTGTTAGGAAGTTCTTAACTTGATCAGGTATTCGAATGTGTAGACACCCCATTCTAACACACCATAACCTCTCCGTAGGTCCCTAGCACCTCCCCTCATCACTACAAACCTAAGTCATACCCCTGGTACTGACCTAGAGGCCATCAGGCACTCCCGGGCTCCATTTGACCAAAAGTCAAATCTCCATCTCGATCAAGACTCAATGAATGTTCAAAGGGCACTGAAACCTCTTTCCAACGGTCCATCCTGTGCGCGATTCGGACTTACGGTGCGGACGAACGACCCATTTTCCCCCAAAACTTAATCAGGAGGTCATCGTATGCTCTCAAGCTACATTTGACCAAAGTCAACTCTTCAGATCGATCGAGACTGAATGAATATTTGAAGGGCACTGAACCCCCTTTCCAACGGTCCGTTATGGGCCCGATTCTGACTTACGGTACAGACGAATGATCTGTTTTACTCTAAAAGGTCACTGAACGCTTACAGGCCCTGGTTGTCCAAAATTAACTTCCCAAAACGAGTCAAACTCTTTGGAATGTCAAAGTACATCTCCTACCTTTCTAACAGTCTACCTCATGCATGATTCAAACTTACCATGCAGACAAATGATCTTTTTGCGTCCGACAATTCCCTGTCCAAAGGACCGATGAACGTTTTCGGGCCACATTTGACCCAAAGTAAACTCCCGGACCCGGGAGCATTCCAAAAGACTTTTGAAGGTCTCTGAAGTACCTTTATAATGGTTCACCCCATGAATGATTTGGAACAATAGTTTGCGCTCTACGACCGATTTTTTGAAGAAACCTGAAAGAGAGTGCCGAACAGCAGGTTCCAAACACTACATATCGGTAGTGTGCCTAAAAACACCTGCCGATTAGCAGGACCAGGACTATGCTGATCAAAAATGCCCTAGGCCTAAAAAAGGAGGGCCCAACCTCATTACAAAGGGACATAAGTTCTGAAATCCATCACTCTCAGCGAGCTCAGAAAACCTCTCTCGAAGTCATCGTAATTTCCTCATCCAAATCCATTTCCAACCTTCACCTTTCATAATATTTTTCATCAAACTTGGTGAATGAACTACCCTCCATCATCACTCAAGTGAAAGGGATGTCCAAGATCCATCTCAAGATCTTCAAGAAGGTCCAACTTTCTCAACTCTCTCTTCAAATTCTCCTAAATTAGCATTAACTTCTTTTATTACTTAGCACTTTTATTCTCTCATCTCATATAACCTAATATTCTTTTTTAGCTAGTATTATTCCACATCTCTTATGTTCATATAAATAAAACCTAAAAAACAAGGAAAAGTGGGTTTGCACTTAAATTCCAAATGGGAATTCTCACACTCTTCTCATAACTAAAACACTATTTTACACACACACATATAAGATAAGTCCTCAGTTGGATTCATGGGATAAATCCCACCAGTGGTTTTGCATACGAACTATGTGGACTTTGATGCCTCTATAGGCTACGTAGGCGTCTCAGGGTAAAACTCGAGACTCGAGTCCTATTCCTACTTTTTTTTCTATTTTTTATATTCTTTAAACTTACCTCTCTTAGATTCTATATGTTTATATATACATATATTTGTCCTTAGTGGTGTATTATTCTGTGTGCATTATCGTCCCATTATAACGATCAACGCTAGGATAATCGCATATATCCTATTATCTAATATTTCTTTTAGGAACATTCCTATGGATGACTCTCTTTATCTCTTCCATGATATAAGTCGATGATTTATATCTCCACTACATATACACATGGCACACATATCACGAGGAAATAAAGGAAAATGGCAATAACCCATGAGAGACCGTAGGGGAAGAATGGGTGCCTAACACCTTTCCATTTCATAACTTAGCCTCCGAACCCTTTTCAAATCATTTTGTTTTCATATGTATCAGTATGTCTTTGGATGTTGTCCTTCGGGATGGCTCCCTTTTTTTTATCTGTTTTGAGTAAAATAGACTGGAGAGTCCATCTCTCTACATTTTTCACCTCACCACCGACGTCGGCCGAAGCACTCTCAAGAGGGATGCGCGGGACCAAGATCCTCTCGATATGAAGATCCTCTCTTCTTCATCCCTCCCACCACGAGGATCGGGGATGAACACAGTGGCGACTCCCCTGGGGATTTTTTCATTTTGGGGGTCAGACTCTATTTACATGGGTGCTATATTTTCTTATCTTTTCCCCTATTTTTCATGCCCCCTTTACTATTTATATGTACCTCATGCTTATGCTTCTATTCACACACTTGTAGAAGATTCTCCAGGTACGCTTCACACCACGTGCACCTAGGATCACATATGTCAACATATTCCACGCATCACCCATCCATACTTGGTATACCATTCGTACTTGTACTTTGCTCCCTCTTGGGCATGATCAATAAAGATACTCTCATCATAAGATATTAATAAGATAATCATGCATGATTCACACGACATCACCAAAGAGCATTGTGATTTACCAAATTTGGTCCAGTAATTGGAGGGTCACTTCGTGATAGGCGCTGGTCCGGCAGGGTGCAGTTAGCCTAAACGATATGACTCTCACCTTCCATTGGCCAAATAACTTCGACGTATATCGAACGATTCCCCCGCATCATAATGCCTGATCGAAGTCATGACGAGAGGTATATCGCAGGGAACTCATTCACATACACCGAGTATATCGAATTCTCTCTCACACGTATCATCCCCACGAGGTATATAGTGAAGCAATTCACGTACACTCGGGTATATCAAATGGCTTATTCACACATATCGATTGCCCTCAAAAGCAAGACGTATATCGTGGAAGCCACACTAAAGTGGGAACCCTTTCCAATTCACCCAACCGACTGCATACCCACATATAGGTGTCAAGCCTAGGACACACATGTTAGATTTCCAGTTTCAACCTAAAATTCTGCCAAAATTTTGGGTCAGCCTTCTGCCCAAATTTTCGTGCATTTTTAAAATAAGTCCCTGCCCGTGAGCCTAGTTACAAGTCCAGCTATAGCTTTGCACATGTTACAAACCTAAATTTTCTAGGCTCGGGTCCCGTTCGACATTTCATTTTGCATTTAGGAGAATTTAATACAAGTGAGAACATAGTAATTATTATAATTATGCTGAGACCCGTCTCCCAAAATATTTATCCTTCCTTTATCAAAAATCCAAAAACATTTCTCCTTTCAAAACAAAAACAAATGTTAAAAATATTTTCCTTCTTTCTTTTCAAAAATAAATCCCATTTTACTCCTTCTCAGGTCGATCGCACGCCCTTGGCCTGGATCCTTATTGGCTTCGGTCTTCAGTCAAATCACCCCGAAGCTCCGTCTGTTACCCTAATACTTCTTTTGAGTCTGATATCCATCCACTTTCCATGGAGAACACAGATCAAGTACCAGTTGCACAGCCAGATCTGACGACAGTTTTAGCTCAGCTCGTGTCCAAGATTGACAACCTTCAGACTGAGGTATGAGAGATGCAACAAAACTATATTCCTATTCCTCAGGATCCCGAGGCCCTATTAGCTCGTGCTATGGATCCAACCGAGCCTATTTGGGTTCCCAAAGAGTATCAACACGATCCACGTGCCCCTCCAGTTAATGGGTCATCGCCTGCCCAGCTTCCTATGTCCAACCTTGCCCAGCCTGGGGCTAACTTGCCTATGATTATTGATCCAAAAGAGGAGGAGTTGAACAAGGTCAAAGAAGATCTCAAGATGCTAACTAAGAAGTTTGACCATCTGGAAATTACATAGACTGCACCCACATGTCTCCTTATCCTAAGGCGAGGTTACTTGAGAAGTTCAAGATGCCAAATATCTCGAAATTCAAAGGAAGTGGACCCCTGATTGTTCATCTTCACAGTTATCACCGTTCTATGACTCTCCTAGGGGCTTCTGAAGAAGTGATGGCCCAATTATTTCAACAAACTTTAAAGGATAGCGCCCTTCGATCGTTTTTATCTCTCGAGAAGCCCAGAATTCGTAGCATAGAGGATGTAGACCGAGAATTCATGTCGCAGTACAAATACAACGAAGAGCTTTAGGTCACTTATTATGATTTAGAGATGCTAAAACAAAACTCTGGGAATCAGTCAGTAACTTTACAGCCCGATGGAGGGAAAAAGCAGCCACTATGACCAATCAGCCATATGAAGAGGAACAAGTCAACATAGTGAAGAATAACTTCTTGCCCCATGTCCGAGCAATAATGGGAGGACAATACTATCCCTACTTTCGAGCTCTCAGAGAAGCAGCAGTAGAAATCGAGGAAGGTCTTGCTAAAATAGAAGTTTAACCAAAGAAAGTAACAGGACAGTTCACCCCCAGAAAATATGACAAACCTGCTAGTGCTTTAGTCTCAACCATCAACAACATCTCTCAACCAACCACTTCGTGGGCACCAAAAAACCGTCGTGTCCTAGTCCAAAAGAATACACTGATCTCCATGCTCCCCTATCCAAAGTTTATCAAGCCCTATTAAGATAAAATCATAATCATACCCTTGGACCCCCGTCCATTGCCAAATCCACTTCAAAGAAACTTCAAGGTAGATACCCATTGTGCCTTTTACCAAAC
The DNA here is from genome assembly GCA_949130495.1 of Sambucus nigra. Lineage (NCBI taxonomy): Eukaryota > Viridiplantae > Streptophyta > Magnoliopsida > Dipsacales > Adoxaceae > Sambucus > Sambucus nigra. Next base: position 306,430,157 of record OX422214.1, read on the forward strand.
TGCTGGCCATACCAGCGACCAATGCTTTCACCTTTGCAACATAATCCAAGTTCTAATTGACCGGGGTACCATTGCCCCACCAGCCAATCCTAAGCTAAACACTACTCACAACCCACTCCTAAATCATGCCAATGCCATCTTCTCAGAAGAGATCCCAAAATTTGATCCCTCAACTCTAATAACACCCATATACTCTCCCAAATCTCTCTAAACTTTCCCCTATTTCCTCCTACACCCTGTTAGCCTCGCTGATCAAGCACTGTCACTCCTTAATAGAGCATGCATCGCTGTTCATACCCGTTCTGAAAATTAAAGTATGGAATTATCAGAAGTGTTAAACCAACTCCTAGAGTTCGGGCTAAAATTACTCTCACAAGTAATCATTGATTGCCAGAGGTTCAGTACGCTATTCTCAAAAGCATGGAAATGGTACCGAGAGTCAGACAGTTGGGTGGTACCAACCGATGAAGTCAGCCTAAATGATGTTGGCCAGATCATGGAAGAATTTTTTAGGCAAACCAACGATATTTCCAGTATGACCGAGTTACTTGATACTCTGAAGCTACAAGGATGCTTGGTCCCTTCACCCTTACTTATCTCATAAAATGGGAAGACCTGTATGAAGAAGCCATTGAAGTTGTGTAATGCCTTAACTTTACATGGAAAGACGGAATTATTGCCACTGGATGGGGGGAAGAATTTGAAGATTCAAATCAAGGGCAAGCTTTAGAGAAAACTGGACCGATAGCCGATTTGTGTGGGATGATATCATTTGAAGAACTCCTCAGAGAAATAAATCAGATGGCAGAATAACCCGAGGTTGACGAAAAAATAGGGTCCATGTTCTTACCTTCTTCAATAAATCACATGACCAGGTCAGGGAGGCATTACCAGATCCCAAACTTACCAGTAGCTAATGACAAAGGTAAGGGCATTGAAACCTTCCTATGACCCTCGAGGAAAGCAAGATCCTCAATCAACTGATGAAAACTCAAGCTAACATCACTCTATGGTGGCTTTTCATGTCTTCCCAGCTGCACAAAAATGCTTTGATCAAATTGCTCACTGCACCCACAGTTCCTCCTTCTACCACACCAAAAAGGCGGTAAATTTAGTCGGATCCTTTACCTCTACCCGAATGCTATCCTTTTTCAAAGAAGAAATCCCCAAAATTGGGCCAAACCACAATCATGCACTCAATATATCCGTAGAAGTTATAGGGAAGATCGTACCACTCTTTCTTGTCGATAATGGATATCTGCCCATTAAGAACCTTTAAATGCTTAGGACTGAAGGAAAGTGACCTCTCTCCAACCTTCGCTGTTGTATGGGCCTACGATAATACTCATCGAGAAGTTATGGGATCCATAAAACTTGTAATAGGGCTAGCCCTATAAACCATGTCATTGAATTCCAAGTTATTGACATCCCAGCTTGTTTCAACCTGTTGCTCGGATGACATTGGCTCCACAGTATCAAGGGTGTGCCTTCCTCACTCCATCAGAAATCGAAATTGTCTATCGACGAACGAGTCATCACCATTTTGGGCGATAACGACAATACAAAAGGTTCAAGCACCAGTAATCTAGTCCTTAAGATATAGCACATGTAAAATGATATACTCCTATAAGGATTTCGAATTGAATCACTTCTACTCCCGGTAGGGGACGGTTTAAAAGAAAGGGTTTGTCCGGAATATGACCCTCATGGCAACGTCAATGCAACTCAAATGTTCAGAAACATTCACTTCATGCCCGGACTGGGGTAGGACAAAGACAACAATGAATACTTGATACCATTATGCTGAAAAAGTCTTTCCCTCCTTGTGGAATGGGGTATCAACCATTAGAACAAGAGCTCAAAATGATCTGCCAGTCACGACCAAAGAGAAGACTAGACTATATCCAGACTATCCCCAATAACTCTTTAAATGGACGATTCATTAAAGAGGGTGAGGAATTCCCCTTTTTTGGCTTCCCAGAACCATGGTATGACCATACAGACAAGAAGAGGAAGACTAGAATGGATATCTTTTTCCAGGACAGTTACCTATGGGATGAAAGTTCCCAATACCATGTACAATCGCTCATAAGAGATACCGAAGATTCTAAGGGAAGTGACTCCAAAAATGATTTCAACTTACAGACACTGGGGCTGACACTCTGTATGGTTTATTCAAGCACTACATCACTGGATCCTTCCCACCTGATTAAAGATGTTGATACAACTCTCCTCAACTAGCATGCGGCACCAGTTCTAGCTGTTGAAATCCCACCTAATCCCAATGTTTAACCCATTTCTTCTGTTATCTATCCTTGCTCAAATATAATTGAGACCTCCTTTGATGAGGTTCTTAATGTTGTTTTTCCTATCAATGAAATAAATGAAGATTTTGAGTATCTTGTCATGCCTTACATTAACTGTTTGGATTCTAATCAAACTTTTGATGATGATGATTTTATAAATGAATAATTCTTAACTGATCTAAATAAGGTTAATAACAAATAATATAACAACGTTCAAGTTAATGAAGAAGAAACTGTTATTGTTAACGTCGATTCTAGTAGCCAACTGCGCGAGATTAGGATAGGGGCTAACCTCGATGAGCATGAGTGCGCACAACTAGAAGAATTATTGAAGGAATTCGTAGATGTCTTTGTATGGTCCTATATTGATCCTGAAATATCTCAACATGAGATCCCCACTCTTCTAGATTACAAGTCGATTAACCAAAAGTTGAGAAAGCTCCGCACCGAATGGTCACTCAAAGTTAAAGAAGAAGTGGTCAAATAGCTGAATGTGGGTTTCATTCCTGTGATCGAATATCCCATATGGCTAGACAACATAGTTCCTGTACCGAAATTAGGAGGGAAAGTTTTGATGTGTGTAGACTACCGGGACTTGAACAAAGCCTCTCCAAAGGATGATTACCCGCTACCCAATATTGACATGATCGTGGACAACACGGCGAGTCATGCTCTCAAGTCATTCATCGACGGGTTTGTCGGATACAACCAAATCAAAATGCACCCAGATCACTAAGAAAAAACCGCGTTCATCACCCCATGGGGAACCTTTTGCTACACTGTTATGCCATTTGGTCTCAAGAATGCTGGGGCTACCTACTAGTGGGCTGCAATGACCATCCTACACGATCTGATTCATAATGAAGTCGAGGTCTATGTGGATGATATGATTATCAAATCCAAAACTAGAAAAGGTCATGTTCCCGCTCTTCGAAAGTTATTCGAATGATTGTCAAAAATATAAGATGAGACTCAATCCACAGAAATGTGTCTTTAGCGTTACAAAGGGAAAACTCATGGGATTCATGGTTAGTGAAAAAGGTATAGAAGTAGATCATGCCAAGATAAAATCCATACTTGAGATGACACCTCCCCGAATGGAAAAAGAAGTCCGTGGTTTCCTTGGGAAATTTTAATACATCAGTCGGTTCATCATCCAGCTAACCTCCATCTATGAACCTATCTTCAAACTCCTTTGAAAGGATTATACTAAGATTTGGAATGAGTCTTGCCAAGAAGCTTTTGACCGAATCAAACAATATCTGACCCAACCTCCGGTACTCATGCCACCATAAACTGGTCTCCCCTTGGTTCTATACCTAACCATAACCGACACTGTAGCTGGGGCTTTGATAGCCCAATACCTTGAAGATTCTCGCAAAAAAAGAGCCAACTATTACGCCAGTAATAAATTGGCCAGATATGATGTCAACTACACTGCTTTGGAAAAGGCATGTGTCGCACTTATTTGGGTCACTCAAAAGTTGCGACACTACATGCTCGCCTTCTTTATTAAGCTTGTATCTCGAATGAAATCCATCAAGTACCTTCTTAAGAAACCCGCCTTATCTAGTCGAATGTCCCGGTGGTTTATGCTCCAAGCTGAGTTTAATATCGTGTACATCACACAAAAAGCCATGAAAGGAAGAACCATCTATAAATACCTCGCTGACTACCCCACAGAAGAAGCTGATGATTGGATCTCCGAATTCCCAGATGAAAACTGACACACCCCAACCCAGTTACTTATAATTAAGTTTGAAAGTCAAAGTGAGTCAAACCATGATTAATTTTAACCAAACCATAAACACGAGTTTTAATTTCAGAGACATCATTGTAAATCCATATAATTGAAAACCATTTTACAACATCAGAGTAGTCATACTTATACAAACTTGCTTTAAGGATAATTTATCTTCATTACATCATTTACATTTAAACAAAATATTTGTTTCTCCCATTCCAGGCTAACCTAACCCAACTTCCTAGATTTGGCAGTGACATCGCGTTACCTGAAAAATGTGAACATAGGAACCGTGAGCAAAATAGCCCAGTGGATGCATCACTACTATACTACTGCATGAATTTAAATGCAATAAATCATCTCCATATAATTATGTATTAACTTATCCGGATCATTCATAATGAATGACTAACTTTTTCGAATCATGATTCACATATCCAGTCTAAATAGACAATTCTCCCCCATTCCTGGTCGAGGAGTAACCCCTTGTCATCAATACACAAATCTCCCCCATTTCGGGTCGGGAGTAACCTCCCATTTCGGTAAACCGAAATGAACAATATCATATTCATTATATTCTGATCATATAACCAACACGATACAAATATCTCTTTCCAGTGAGTACACTCACCTTGGGTTGTCAACTACGTATTCACATTTCCCTCGGGAGGAGTTGAACTGGGTTGATTAGACCTTACACCTGTCAATCCAACTAAATCAGTACTGAATCTCAATTATAAGTATTATCGTAACATAATTATGTAATTTTTCATGACTATACACTAACAATATAATTCCACTTAAGTCACATTTCATAAACCATGAGTAAAGACAAAACAATGCTATACATGTTAATAAAGTTATGAACATTCAACCGTAAGAAATACCTCATAAGGAATTTATTAACAAACCCAATTAACATGAAAGTATACTTCTCAATGTATGTAACATGAAACATGTACTCAAAATACTCTTTGGAAAGAGGAGATAACAATATTCTTTAATGGGGTATCCAGTATGGCCTGAGATTATTTCCCTCTATACTCAACCATCCTATATTCCTAACTTGTATAAATACAGGGGTCCAACCTTATCAATATGAAATGAATATACTTTCTAGTACAAGTGAAGGTGTAATTTTTCAAGCTTCCTAGAGCAAGTTATGACCATTTCTTTACAACACAAGAAATCTGCCCTACAAGCTCCTCTATTGTTCCCTCAACTTGCAAGAATTTTCATAATTTTTCTACAGCATAACTTTCCATGATTTTCAACACATTTCTACACACACTGAATAGTAAAAAATTAAAGTTTCATAATTTGTTGATTTCATTTTCTATCTGAAAATCTTGACTAAACTCAGGTCATACCAAAATGAAGTATAGAAACAGAAACTATGTACCAACTTGAAATCATCATTAAGGCCTAACCACAAAGAGATAAATTCCAATTTTAGGATATGATATGAATATATGAGTCTATTTTCATATCCAATTGGAATTTCTCAATTCCAGTGAACACACAAAGATATATGCAAGTTTGAATACATAGGGTTTCAATACAAAGCAATATGGCCGATAAACACCACTTAACTCACATATGAACCAATACATATTATCACAAAGGATGATGGAATCTTAATCAATAATCCACGATTTATATACTTTTAAATAAGTATAATACAAGATTAAAACAATATTAATCACATAATTATACCTTGAAAACACTTTAGGGATTTTTTTAGAATTTTCCTAGCTTTTCTTGAACTCCTTTCTTCCTTAACTCCTACTATCTCTTTCCTTAAGCCAAACACTCTTAAAACTGAACCTAGGGTTTGTTTTGCTGAAGAAATATGTTAGAGGGGGAGTTTTAAGTCTTCCAAGGCTGCCTCCCAAGCCACCCAATCACTTTAAAACATTTGGTTTACTAAAAGACAATTTACCACTTAAAGGAAATGGACAGCTTTGCCCTTTGTTCGTAAATTCGGTATAACTCCTTACCCAGGCATCCGTTTGACGATACATTTGTTGTGTTACAACCTAACTCACATGTATAAAACTATATATTTTTTACCTTGAGTCAATTGTAATGTTATAAGGGTCAAAACTAGTCTCTAACAGGAACATTTCTACCGAAAACAACAAAATTCCGTGTTTGTAAATAATTCGACCTTTCATGATTTATGAAAGTAGGATTATAATAAACATAATCACTTAACATTAGATATATTAATAACACATTATTCATATCACATAAGATAGGCATGATTTAAATATAATTTATCATAATTATATCTGGGTTGTCACAACTCCCCCCCCCCCCCCAAGAAAATTCCGTCCTCGAAATTTAATATAAAGGTCACTTACCAAACAAATGGGGATACTGTTTCCTCATGCTATCCTCTGTTTCCCAAGTTGCTTATTTAACTCCATGGCTCATCCACATAACTTTAACTAAGGGAATAACTTTATTTCTCAATACTTTCTCCTTACAATCAATAATTTCCATTGGTTCCTGGATGTACGACAAGCCTTCCTTCGGTTCAATTGGTTTAGTTTTCAACTGATGAGATGGATCCGCCAAATACTTACGAAGCATCGATACATGAAAAACATCATGTAAACGAGACAAATATGTAGGTAATGATAATCTATACGCCAGGTTCCCAATTCTTTCCAACACCTCATATGGTCCAATGTATCTTGGACTTACTTTCCCCTTTTTCCCAATCTCATAACGCCTTTCCATGGTGAAATACACAGGAATACAAAATCCCCCTTTTGAAATTCTAATGGATGCCTCCTCTTATCTGCATAAAATTTCTGCCTACTTTGTGCTATCTTTATCCTTTCCCGAATCATTTTGATATTTTTAGTTGTTATATCTATCCATTCAGGACCCAAAATTTTCCTTTCACTACTTCATCCCAACACAAAGGCGTCCTACATCTCCTCCCATATAAAGCTTCATAAGGAGCCATACCAATGGTGGACTGATAACTATTATTATATGAGAATTCCATCAATGGAAAATGATCATCCCAACTACCCTTGAAGTTAAATACTCAAGCTCGTAACATGTCTTCTAATATTTGAATTGTCCTTTCAGATTGCCCATCAGTGTTGTGGATGAAATGCAGTGCTGAACTTCAAACTTGTGCCCATCGAATTTTGTAAACGAGGCCAAAACTTAGAAGTGAATGTTCGATCTCTATCTCAGATAATTGACACTGGTGCCCCATGTAAACGGATAATCTCATCAACGTACATATGTGCATACTTGTCAACAGTGTAGGCGGTCTTAACTGGAAGAAAATGCGCCGACTTTGTGAATCGGTCTATTATCACCCAAATGGAATCATGCCCCTTTAGTTACCTCGGTAATCCTGTAACAAAATTCGTCGTTATATGCTCCCACTTCCATTTTGGAATAGGTAATGACTACAATAATCATGTCGGCTTCTGATGCTCTGCTTTCACTTGCTGGCATACTAAACATTTAGCTAGAAATTCTGCAATCTAACGTTTCATACTGTTCCACCAGTAATACTCTTTCAAATATCTATACATTTTGGTACCTCCCGGATGCATAGAGTAAATAGAACTATGTGCCTCTTCTAATATATCCATCTTTAAGGATGGATCATTCGGTACACAAATTCTATTTTTATAATACAATGATTCATTATTCTTAATCTTAAAGTCACTCTCTACCGTCCCGAACTTCTTGTTTCTTATTCTCAAGGAGCAGATCATTGATCTACAAATTTCGTATGCGTTCGAACAATAAAGGTCTTACTGTGACATGTGCTAATAATCCTCCCCCTTTTGAAAACTTTAATTCAATCCCCATCGATGCCAAGTCACGAATATTTCCAACATGTGCATACTGTATACAACCCAAAATCCCTGATGATTTTTTACTCAAAGCATCTACTAATACATTGGCCTTCCCCGAATGATGATGGATGGTACAATCATAGTCTTTAATCAGCTCTATCCAACGCCTCACAAGTATCTCACAAGTTTGAAATACTTTGATGATCCATAAATATCTCACAAGTTTCTCCATATAAGTAATGTCTCCACAGGTTTAAAGCAAAAACGATGGCCGCTAACTCCAAATCATGCGTAGGGTAGTTTCTGTAACACCCCGTCCGCCCGGGGAGAGCGAGCGGAGCGCTAATGCGATAAAATAAATCCAAATCCACAAGTGACAAGGTATAGAGCATCTAAGTCCCACAATAACAAAAGAGAAACTACAAATCTCAATCTCTTCAATTACAACAAGTCTCTCGAATTAAAATTACAACTAACTCGAAAATAAAATACAAATCTCCAAAGCTATATACATCAAAATAAATACGTGTCTTCCCAAAACAATCCTCGCTAAAATCAGTCTCCATAGCATCTCAAAATCCGCGCTAACCTGCCACTAAAAGAAAATATGGGGATGTACACAATACGACAAGAAAGATGCTCAACAAATATATGTTAGCGATGAATAAAATGTAACAACACGAGTAGGAATATCCAAATCAAAATGCAAATCCCAAAGCATTTATCAATATAATTTCTCAACAACACATCAATGGGTAACCAGGCCTCACCCCATTCGCAAATGCTTTATCAAGCCATAGCTCGGGAATAGGTATTTTGGAGGGTTCACAACATCCGTGCCATATTAAAATCTCATGACAACGTGCTCAATAACAATATAATGATACCACATGAATCAAAATAATTTCAACAATTATTTTCCAGATGTCAATGAATTTATCAATTCAAATATGATTTCAATTAAACAAGAATTTAAAGAAAATGACACTCACTAGATTTAAGAAGCCCATATTTTCTTTTAGTGGCAGGTTAGCGCGAATTTTGGGGCGCTATGGAGATTGATTTTAGCGAGGATTGTTTTGGGAAGACTTGTATTTATTTTGATGTATAGAGCTTTGGAGATTTGTATTTTATTTTTGAGTTAGTTGTAATTTTAATTCGAGAGACTTGTTGTAATTGAAGAGATTGAGATTTGTAGTTTCTCTTTTGTTATTGTGGGACTTAGATGCTCTATACCTTGTCACTTGTGGATTTGGATTTATTTTATCGCATTATCGCTCCGTTCGCTCTCCCCGGGCGGGCGGGGTGTTACAAATGGTATCAGAGCTTAGGTATACGGCAACCCTCGGGGCTTGGGTTTTGGGTTCATTGTGTGGTTGGCAATTTTTGGAGATAGAAAATTTTAGGTGATATTCGTGATAAGTTTTGATATTAGAGGTGAGGAATTTATTTTTGGGAGTCGTGAATTATTTTTGGAGTTAGTACAGTGGTCTAATTTTTTTGAGACTTAGGCATTCGGCGAATTTCGAGGGCGAAATTCCATTGTTAGTGGGGAAGTGTAACAACCCGCGTAATTTTGGGCAATTTTAATTATTTTTTGGAAAATGAAGGAAAATAAAGTTTTTGATAAAATTATTTTTATTGCTCAAATATGTTGAATAATATTTTTAAAGGTGAGAATTTCAAACGGTTTCGAAAACGGAGTTAAAACGGATTTTAAAATGATTTTAAAATGTTTTTAACTCTTGGAGTTGTTTTGACTTCCATCTCTTCATTTCTTTGCCTTATTTAAAGGAGTCTTTTGGATTCCAACTCTTAATTTCTTTGCATTATAAAAGGAAGTCGTGGGCAAACCTTTTAACCTAATTTTGGCACAAATTTTGGCAGCAAATATAGTTTATATTCCTCTTCTTTTTATATACACATTGGCCCTTGAGATTTGTGAGTTCCAACCTTAGATTAGAGGTGTTCTTGGGGCTATTTTGTTGGAGTTTCTTGGAGGAGCTTTTGTAGATCTTTTGAGTTGATCTTGAGGATGTGATTGTTGGTTTCTCATCATGGTTTGAGGTATGGGGTGTTACAGTTTCTTTCACGCGTCTTTAATTGTCTGGAAGCATATGTTATTACCTTCCCATTTTGTATAATAACATATCCTAACCCCTTAAATGAAGCGTCTGTATAGATCACAAAAGACTCATTCCCACATGTAATAGTAAGTATAGGGGCTGAAACCAACCGCTTCTTTAATTCTTTAAAACTCCTTTCATAGTATTCATCCCACACAAACTTCACTTCTTTACGGGTCAACTTTGTCAATGGCAATGCTATTGCTGAAAATCCCTTAATGAATCTGCGATAGTAACCTGCCAATCCTCGAAAACTCCTAATTTCTGTCACATTCTTAGGACTCTCCCATTCAACAATTTCTTCCACCTTCTTTGGATCAACATATATCCCATTTCCCAAGACAACGTGCCCTAAAAACACAATTTAATTCAACCAAAACTCACACTTGTTGAATTTAGCAAACTATCTCTTCTCTCACAAAATTTGCAATTTAAGTCTCAAATGTTTCTCATGTTCCTCCATGATACACGAGTAAATCAACAAATCATATATGAATACAATCGCAAGTGAATCAATGAAAGGTTGGAATACCCGATTCATCAAATCCATAAAAACTGCGGGAGCATTAGTTAATCCAAATGGCATCACCAAAAACTCATAGTGGCCATATCGAGTTTGAAAAGCCGTTTTCGAAATATCACTATCCTTTACTTTCAATTGGTGGTAACCCGATCACAAATCAATCTTCGAAAATAATGTGCCCCCCTGTAATTGGTCAAACAAGTCATCGATACGAGTTAGAGGGTACTTATTTCTAATGGTCACCTTATTCAACTGTCGATAATCAATACATAATCGCATTGTCCCATCTTTCTTTTTCACAAATAACACTAGGGCTCCCAGTGGAGAAACACTAGGCCGAATGAAACCTCTGCTTATCAGATCTTGTAATTGCACTTTCAATTCATTCAACTATGTTGGTGCCATTCTATATGGAGCAAGGTAAATTGGACCAGTACCTTGAATTAATTCAACAGAAAACTCTACTTCCCTATTGGGTGGCAATCCAAGTAATTCCTCTGGGAAGACATCAAAAAATTCTCTAATCACTGGTATATTTTTAATTTTAATGGTCTCTTTACTAGTATCAACAACATAGGCTAAATACTCTGTACAACCTTTACTCAATAACTTTCTACTCTTAATTGCTGAGATAAGACAATTAGGGATAACATTCCTTTCTCCTATAAACTAGAACTCAGGTTCACCAGGCAGATGAAATGTAACTTCTTTTCGAAAACAATCAATGGAAGCAAGATACGATGATAACCAGTCCATCCCCAATATAATATCAAAATCCCGAATGTCCAATGGTATCAAGTCAACATAGAAATCTCGCTCACCCATTCGTAAGACACAATCTTTATAAACATGCTCAACCAGAATTACACTTTCCATTGGGGTAGAAATATATAAGGCACAATTAATAAATGCACATGGTCTACCCAAATATGAAACAATATGTAATGCCACAAATGAATGCGTAGATCCAGAATCAATGAGTGCATATAAATCTTTATTTGCAATAGAAAGTTTACCTGTAACCACTTTCGATGTAGCATGGGCATCTTGCAGCGTCATCGCAAACACTCTTCCTCCTGCCCTCGATCCAGCTTCTTGTTCTGTACCTCTTCCCCTAGTGTCACTGCCTTGAGAGGATCCTTTATGAGGCCCCACACTGCTGGCTGAAAATTCTCTTGATAACATAGGACAATTATTTCTCAGATGGCCCTTCTGATGACAGTTAAAACATTCTATATTTAGTAACTTTGGGCAATTTCTCTTTATATGACCCGATGACCCACAAAAGAAACAACCATTTGGATCTCCTTATGCTGAAACTCCTGAACCTCTTCCACCACTAGCTTCACCCCTTTGCAAACTACTTCCACCTCTACCCTGTTGGAATTTCTTCCTTCCAAACCTTGAATATTCGGCATCGCTACCCTTTTTATAGTTTGGATCGAATCTACTTCTCTTTACGCCTCGTTCTCAATTCCTTCTGGCTTCATTCATGTCCTTTTCTACTAGCATGGATTTGTTCACCAAGGCTGAATAGTTAACTGTCTCTAAAGCCGATAATCATGATTTAATAACTAACTCGAGTCCGTCGAGAAATTGACTGCACATATCTTCCACATTCCGTATAAACCTTGAAGAAAACCGAGATAAAGCTGTAAGTTTATCTTCGTATTCTCTAACTGTCATACTCCCCTGATTCAACATGAAATATTCTTTCTCCTTTTGTTTTCAATACATTGGAGGAAAATACTTATCTTACAAGGCTTTAACAAAATCATCCCATGAGATCACATTCCCACCTCCTGGAGTAATCAAAAAATGTTTTGTGGCATCCCACCAGTACTTAGCTTCTCCTTTCAGCATATATGTCGCCAAGGTCACTCGTTGATTTTCAGGCATTCTCATTACCCCAAAAATAATTTCAATATCTTTAACCCATGATTTTGCCTCTGCTATATCAACTGCTCCTTCAAATGAGGGTGGATTCATCTTAATAAATTTCTCATGTGAAGTACTCCTTTCTTCCTGGTGTATCACCTCCTCAACCCTAGCCAGGGCTTGTGCCTCTAGTTGCCTAGCCTGTTGTTCTTCCATCTGAGCTATAAATCTAGCTTGCTACTCTGCCATTAGAGTCATAGCACATGACATTTTTTGGAAATCTGTCAGTTGTTCTGGTTCGAGTTACACATTTATCGGAACAGGTTGCTCAACCTCCGCCCCTGCAAGAATATTTGAAGCCTCATCTTATATTCTCACATTTACATTCCCTCGTTCCATTCTCTTATATCTGAAATGAATCAAAGATATAACAACATGCAGATATACATATCCTTCCTAACATAATCGTTAGTATCAAATAAAATATATTCCTAACATCCACTACCAAATCTAGACTCTTCTCACTCCAGAACCACTAAAACCTAGGCTCGGATAAAAAAAGCTGACACACCCCAACCCAGTTACTTATAATTAAGTTTGAAAGTCAAAGTGAGTCAAACCATGATTAATTTTAACCAAACCATAAACACGAGTTTTAATTTCAGAGACATCATTGTAAATCCATATAACTGAAAACCTTTTTACAACATCAGAGCAGTCATACTTATACAAACTTGCTTGAATGATAATTTATCTTAATTACATCCTTTACATTTAAACAAAATATTTGTTTCTCCCATTCCTGGCTAATCATTATTTTAAATTAAAAATGTTGGCTTGGGTTATGCAAATGTTGGGGTAATTTTAGTGATTTTTGAACCAATGAAGGGTGATGAAATCTTCACATTGTCTTGTAATTGGATTGTTGCCCTTGAGTCAAATTTATGCAACATGCTTATTGAAATGTGCAAAAATACGTCCACATAAGGAGGGCACAAAACGTACCTCTAGTGTATAGTTTTTATTGTTACTTGTTTACGCCAGGCCGAAGTTTTATTTGACACTGATCGAAGGAAAAAGTCGACAACATTTCAATCGTCTCTGAGAGTACCTTGTGCACATGGAAAGATTGCAAAAGTTTCTTTAGCGCTCACATACGAGTGCTTGCTTTTTCAGGATTTTTCGTCCTTTTTTTAATGAACGAGTTCCTAAAAAATAACTAAACCAAGCGTAAAGTGCGATTCAAAAATATGAAATAAACATATCACAATCCATGCACTAAAGTGTATTTGAACACGAGGAAGAAAAAAAAACAGAAAAAGAAACAAATAATAAAACAAAAAGCACACTAAATATTTGTTTTATTTTAATTTTTTTATATTTTGGAACAAAACTATATGCTACTATAATTATTTTTATTTTTTAAATGATATTTGGATTTGTTTAAATATAAATAATAATTTTTTGTCCAAATTATAGAAATAATGAAATCTATAAATTTTTAGGAAAAATTTATTATTTTCATATTTTCAAAGTTTTTAGGTCTTTTGATGAGACAGATAGTGTCAAAAACTACTATTTACTAATAAGCGACTTAAATCTGATTTTTTGAATTTTAACTCACTAAAAAAATATATTATGAAAATATTATTTGTATTTTAGGATTGAAAAAAGAAAAAGAAAAAAAAGAACCAAATAATAAAACAAAACAAAACACTATGAGGATTTTTTTAAAACTAGTGCTAAAGTCAATAACTTTTAAAATCGACACAACTCCCCGACAACGGTGCTAAAAACTTGTTGCCAAATTTTAAATGATAAAACTACCACAAGTTCATAGGTTATTGGAGTATAGTGAGTGTAAGTACGGATTGAACCCACCGAGATTTGATCAATTCTTATAATTTATCGACTTTTCAACTAGACAAAACGAGTATATAGATATGATTGAGTTATGAGCGAATGAATAAAATGATTACGAATTATATAATCAAATATGGAAGAAGACTAGGACGTTGGATCCGTTTATCACTTTTAATTAAAATCACACATTAATTTAATTATGTATTCCCGAATTTATAACTTAAAATGTACCGACTCTTGTTGTGTATGTTTCGACAAATACACAATATTTTCACGAAATATTTTAAAGACTCTTAAAATAGACGCCTTAAATCTCTATTCCCTCAAAGTTAACAACTTTTAAGTTTTAATGTTGAATTTAAGCATTAGATATCAAAAAATTTAATGTACATCTAACCCATAAAAAATACACATTTAAATTCTTAAAATATGATTTACCAACTAATTTCGAAGGTTTAAAACACACTCCTGTGTAGTTTTAAGTGAATACCAAATTTTTATTTTTAAGTAACACACATCGGGAATTAATACTGAATTAAATTAAGACGCAAATTTAATTAATCCTAATAAATATAACCTAGTCTGATAAATAAAATTACGTAAGCATCATAATTGAAGCACAAGTATTGCAAGATAAAATAATAATTTTCATTAATAAAATTTAAAGTACAAAAATTTTGAGTCTAATACTTGAGTACCAATACACAATGTTCTTCCCAAATTTACACAAAAATAGTCTCACAAGTGCTACAAAATTATACCTGTCTAATATTTTATGCCGCTATACAAGTCTGCCCACCTCCTCCCCCCCCCCCCCCCCCACCACCACCACCACAAAAAAAAAATCATAAAATGCCTTTTTCTTTTATATCCTACACAACTCTGTTTTTGTGTCCAAGAAAAATGAATAATCTGACACAAAGGAATAAGGGACAAAAAAAAGATAAAAAGTGTATAAAAATGTGGGGAACAATCTGGAACAAAAAAAAAAGACAAAACTTGTTAAATTGAATGTGTGAGAAGAAAACAAAATAAAATGAGAAAAGAATAAAAAAAGGAATTAATCCCGGATGAAAAGAAGGGGGAAGAATGCAAGAAGGAAAAAGACAAAAGAGGAATGGGGAGTAGAGAAATCTCCGATGAAACAGGCAAAAAAACAGGGGGAAACAATTTAATAAGGAAAAAAAGAGAAAACAAATGTAAACAATCAAGGCTTTTACTTTGAATTTATTTCGCTATTGAAAACAAATGTAAGCAAAGCCCTAGGTCAAGCCCGATTGACTTTATTTCTCTTTCGAACTCTTCATGGTCATAATTTATTCATTTGAGATTAGATAGACACGTCGTTTGAACCAAGGTGTTCCTTGATTCGAGGCCTATAACTTCCGTGGGTAGTCTGAGTCCAAAATTGGTCATCCGAATTTACCATTTTTCCTTGAAGGTGCATAAGTGATATTTTGCTCCCTAAATTCCTTCCAAACCTTGTTTTTAACATCGTAAACCCTTTATATACTCAAAATAAACCCTGAATAAGCGATTAATGATGAATATTTAAGATCATGAGTATAAAATGAGCACGAGGTTTCATAATTGCACTATTAACTCGAATTATGTTTAATTTTGTATTTTTCTTCTAAATAACAAAAATAATTTTAAAAACTCACTATTTATGATGTAACAGGGCTAAGAAGTCCTAGATTTGGGTATAAATAATAAAAATTAATGCACTCATCACCTAATTAACCCTTATGAATTTTTCCATCTTTGGTGCACCACCTCGACCACCCGAGATGCCACTGCAAAGAAAGGACAGTTAATCAGCATCCCCAAACTCAATGTCTACCTACACATGTCGGACTCCACAACCCTCCCACTTGAAACAACACCTTCGATCAAACATCAGGATATAACCAACGAACCAATGTGGGACTATCAATGGAATGAAAAAAAATCACAAGATCTTGCTAAAATCCCTCTCTGAGGCACCTCCTTGCACCAGCCCTGGTTCATACTCCATTAAGGATCCCAAATCCACACTCAAAATAATATGGGCTTAGACCAAGAAATGCCTCATTCCGATCTTACAGTTAATATAGGGGGTTATAAAGTGCCCAAAGGTCTTTCTAAAGGTATATCAGCAGAACCCGACTCACCTTATCTCCAACATCAAGGGAGCCACCATACTGAAGTTGTAATACCAACACTTTTTTCATTACGTATTTATATTTCGACTTATTTATATGTCAACATGAAATTAAAAAAAATTATACATTGCATGTCTTGCATGGGAATTTATTTATGCTTATATGATTTATTTAAGAACTTTGGCAATGTTTTACGTAATTCAGACAAAAAAATAACGATGCACAGGTACGAGTAGTAGAATACAACACTTTTCGATGGTATGCGACACTACAAAAATATAACTTTGTACGAATTATTTAAGACAATTGGTAAGTTTAAAAAATAATTTGACCATATATTTAAACTTGTAAAAATACATATACAATTGCCATGAGGTCAAAAATAAAAAAATAAAATCATTTTTTTCAAAATTGAAATTGTTCGGAATTTTAAAAAAAAATGTAAAATTTAATTTTGAACAACTTTCCCTTCTTTGACGTCTTCAAAAAAATCATTTAGATCCCGTTTTAGGTTGATTTTATGTCTAAATTATAATAACGATTATTTTAGGTGGTGTGGTTGGCGCATTTAATGAGTGGTTGGGTTTATTATTTTTTAGGCCTAGGTAAAACGTATTTTACTTGTATTTTCAACCTTACGAGACTCAAATGAGTCAAAACATTGAAAAGGGAAGCTTAAAATTGGTATAAATAAGGGTGGGGGATTTATGAAACAAGTAGACCAAATAAACATAAAATCCTTCATCCTCTTCCGCTCTCTTATGTCCTCAAGAGCAAAAACACTCCTAAAATTCGTAGATCATCTTTATACCAATGTTCTCTCTCCTCAAACACCATTTACAAATCATAAAACTTCATTAAAATATCACATAAGAGGGTGGGCCAACTTGGTGTGGCTTGAAAGTTTGATTATGGGAGGATATGATTGGAGTTTAGGAGGACTTTAGGAGGACTTTAAATTTTCTTCTCCAAAGTTATCTCCTTTTTATAAATCAAGTAGGGTTTTTCTCTTCCGTAATTCATGTTTTTTAAAATCGTAAAGCACCTATGTTGATGAAATATGATTTCTTGTTAAAAAGTGCTAGTTCTTGTATTTTCTATTATGCAAATCTATACTTTTTACGTGTTAAAATGAACTAGATTTTTTTTATTAAATTCTGAATATCATGCTTGTATAAATGAATGATTAGAACATAAAAATTATTAAAAAATGTTATAATAATATACTACTTGAATATGAATGTGTAGGATGCATATACATGGATTTCTTAGGTTGAAATCCTCATTTATGTGAATATACTTGAATAATTTTTAGACATGATAAATTATGTGTTTTTAAATGAAATAGATAGATTTTATCATATTTTGAGACAATGATAAATTTCAACCTCAACTTTGATGTTGTTAAAAAGTAAAGAAAATGACTAAATGATGTAGAAAATCCACTTAAAACCTTATTTTTGAACTCTAGATTAAAATGGTAATTGTAATGATTAAATGAGAAAAATAATATAAAAAAATAGATAGTATAGATAATATTATGATTCCCACTTGAAAACTTATGAAAAGGATGAAAATAGGTGTAAGAATGATGTAGGAAACCAATTTGAACTTTGTATGATAGAGTCAATATTAAAATGGTGATTTTAATGACTTGATAAATGTTAGAGTGGGCAAAATATTATAGAAAAATAGTAACGTATTACAAAGATATTTTTTCCCATGAAAACCCATTTAAAGGATGCATTTTGGTGTAAAAACGTCATAATGGCAGTTTTGGTAATTATGTGAAAATTAGTGGAAGATGGTGTTTCTTTACAAAAAAATGCTAGTAAAATCATTTTAAAGGTACTAAAAATATGTTAATTCATTAATAAATAAATAAAGTAAATATTGATTCGATATAAGTGTTCAAAGTACGGTGTCATTATTAGTTGGCCTCCTCGAAAATTTTAAGAGTAAGGGAAATATTGTAGTAAAGAAGTAACAGCAAAAGATTAATGTGAGTACTTGGAATAATGAGAATAATTGTAAAAATGTGAATATTTGGAAGAATGTGAATATATGAAAGATAGTGATATTCGATTGATGCCGAAAAGAATGATTAAGAAGGGCATGACGTCCCTAGTGATGAAACACCCCAAACAACTTGGCCGGTGTAGCATATGTGTCCTCGATATCGACGGTGAAAGGGCGTGAAATCGTGGATGTTGGCAAATACCAAAGTAATAAAATTAATATTCATGAAATATTGGGAAAATGAATGGATTAATGAATTTGAATAAATGGAACTTATTAATATTATGGTGGCAATATAGTTGGACTAATAAGTTAAGTCTCTGGAACGAGACATGAACATGCTTAAGTGTGAGTTGGGCACATAGCCCAGGTGAATTGCATGTAATTGCATTAATATTTAATGAAATGGAAATTATTTTACAAAACACTAAAAGACATTTTATATGTAGAGTATTTTATTTATCAAATTTTTTCCTAGTATTTTCCACCCTATTGGGCATTTTCTCACCCCCTTACTTTCCCTACCTTAGTTACTTCAGCTGGTGGCACTTGAAAGGATATCATTAAGGATGCTAAGGGTGAGACTTGACATTAGAGGCTCTTTTGACTGTTCCATAATATATTTAAGATTTATATTTGTAGTACTTTAATTCATATGTTGGAACTCTATTATGGGGTTTGGACTATTGTGTTGTCTTACTCAGTGAACTTCATTTTGATAGATTAATTGTGCTATTAAAGGGTTTTTCATAAAAATATCATAAGTTGGTTTTATTATGCATGTTAAACATTTATTATTATTTAATTGAAATTTTACAAATGAATATTATGTCCTTAAATCAATTAAATAATATTTTTTTCTTAAATAATGAAGTAAACTTTTCCCCTTCCCCTTTAACACCTCAGTTCAGATTTGGGTTATTCCAAAGATAATCTAAACTCGGATCGGGGTGTTTAACTTGGTATGAGAGCATTAGGATCCACTTGTGCAATGGAGTGATAACACGTCTTCCTCATTTATGTTTCCTTAAATAAAATAGTATTTAAATTACATGTTCTTATAGGATGGAAGTTAGGTGTAACAATGCCGCTTCTGAGATCAGCGAGCTTATACACATGGAAAAGGTTGTGTGTCATTTAGCTGACACTCTCTGACAGTGAGATAGAGTTAATCGTAGAGGGATTATAGAGAGTACTACTGCAGATTCTATGCTGAAGGATTTTGGCGATCAAACCCTTCAACTTTAGTGGTACCAAAAGCGCTGATGTGGTAGAAGACTGGCTTGATACGGTCGAGCGGATCACGGATATTCTTAACATGCCTCTGAGCACAAAGTCAAGTTTTCTACTTTCCAGTTGACTAAGCAGGCCTAGGGGTGGTGTTCCATGCCCATGGAGAGTTTGACTGGGCCTTTGGATTGGGATGGCTTCAAAGATGCTTTTCTTGATCGCTACATTCCTCATGGATACAAGGATGATAAGAAAGATGAATTTCCCCAACTCATCCAAGGTAAATTATCAGTCAACAATTATTTAGTACGCTTCAAGAGTTTTTGGAAGCATGGGAAGGCTGTGAAGACTAATAAGGCTGAGAAGACTAGACTTTTCATCAAGAAGTTGAACCCCCACATTCGTAAATTAGTTGTGGGGTTTGATCATTTAAGAATCGGTGAGATGGTGAACAAATCTATCAGGATCAAAATTGAGGCAGACAATTCTCGTGCTATTCACGACGAAAGGAAGGAGTATGACAGTGCTCCGAGGAGGGAGACTAGTGGGTCTCAAGGCGATGGAAATAAGAGGTTCAAGAGCCGAGCAAGGGGTATTATTTCCCGACTGAAGGCAGCATTTAGTGCTAATCCCCTAGGGTAGTGTGGTAGTGATTAGGGTTCCACACTTCTCCTAAAGACTTATTATTAGCATGTCTCTCGGTAATTTTAAGAGGTATTTCCCCTGAAATAGTGGTCAACAGGCTAACCAGCATGGCAACAGTTGTATGTTCGGAAGGAAGTCAAATTTTTTGGGTCCCATTCAGCAGCATCAACTGTTATCCTCTGTCAAGTATCAACAAAACAAATCGGGCTCTAAAAATCCTCGTTATGGATATGGGAATCGTGGACAAACTCATATGCCGAGTGGTCAACTGGAAGGTTCAGTCAGGGTCATGCATATGTCGTTTCCCAGCAGTCAGTCCCCACTCAAAGCTCAAAAGTTATAGAAGGTATGATTTTTCTATTTAGTACTTCGGTGAAAGCCCTTTTTGATTCAATAAAATCTCAATCTTTATATCTGATTCCTTAGATTTTTCTTTAGGGTTAGAGGTAGCTGAGTTTATCCCACCCATATTTGTGGGATTGCCCATAGGTGGAGATATTATCCTTAGCAAGGTCCGTCAAAATTATTTCTCATAGCTGGAGACAACATTTTAGAGTATGTTCTTATATTTATGGATATGGATAGCTTTGAAGTTATCCTTGGTTGGATTGGTTGCCCAGTTTTGACACCATTATCGAGTGCCATCAGGCATAGTGTGTTGGTATCTCTTCCAGATAGGTCTCGTTATTTCTTTGGAAGTGAGTAGAGCATATAATATCCTTATAAATTCTCATCTACCCGAGATCAAAAACTTTATTTGGGTGGTTAAGTAGCATTGTGGTGTAAGAAGAGCTTGTACGAATGATTGCAGATTATTCTATTGTGTGGAATTTCCCCAATTTATTTCCTGAGGATCTTCCAGGATTACCCCTGAGACGAGATATTGACTTAGATATTGATATTCATAAGGGTGTTTCACCTATTTCCATCCATCCTCATCGGATGGAACCAACGGAGTTGCGATAATTAAAGGTATAGTTGGATAATCACACTAGCAAGGGTTTTATATGCCCTAGTGTATCTCCTTTGGAAGAACCGGTCCATTTTGTAAAAAAAGACAACACTCTCAAACTCTGCATTGATTACCGACAACTAAACCGAGTGACAGTGAAAAAAAATATCATATGCCTAGGATCGATGATTTATTTGATCAATTATAGGGAGCGGGCAGGTTCTCTAACATTGATCTTCAATCTAGGTATCACCAATTTCGAGTTATAGAGGAAGATATCCCTAGGATAACTTTCCAGGATAGGTACTAACATTACGAGTTTCTGGTCATGCCTTTCAACTGGACTAATGCCCCTACTACATTCATGGACCTCATGAATCATACTTACTGACCATACTTGGACCGATTTGTGGCAGTCTTCGTTGATGATATTCTGGTATATTCAGCTTCTTATGTTGATCACGAGGAGCATTTCCGTACTAGACTTCAAGTAGTCAGGGATAATCGGTTGTATGCAAAGTTTAGCAAATGTGAATTCTAATTGGATGAGGTGAAATTACATGGCCTCGTAGTACTTGGTGTAGGTATTTTTGTTAATTCATCCAAGGTTGAAGTCGTCCTCAAATGGGAGAGACTGAAGGCAGTCACGGAGATTCAAAGTTTTCTTGGATTAGCTAGATACTACAGGAGATTCATTCAGAATTTCTCTCAAGTTTTATCTCCCCTTACTCAGTTGATGCAAAAAAATTTCCATTTTGTGTGATCAGATGAGTGTGAATCTACTTCGAACAGTTGATGGTTAGGCTTACCTCCGCACTTATTCTTGTTCTTCCCGAGTATGGAAGAGCGTATGTAGTGTACTGTGATGCCTCCAGAGCTGATCTTGGTTCAGTTCTTATCTAGGTGGGTCAAGTGGTCTCTTAAAAGTCTTGACAACTTAAGTCTCGCGAGAGGAACTAACACACTCATAATCTTGAGTTAGTCGTTGTGGTGTTTGATTTGAACAGTTAACGGTATTACGTATATAGTGAGTAGTTTTAGGTATTCATGGATTATAAGAGTCCTCGATATATTTTCACTCAGTGAGATCTTAACCTTCGGTAGCGAAGGTGGATCGATCTTCTGAAATACTATGATTTTACTTTGGAATACGATCCTAGAAAGGACAATATTATGTCTAATGCCCTTAGAAGGAAGTCGGTTCCTTCCTTAGTAGTGATGAAATGCTATCATGGGAAGATGTATGTCGAGCTTCAGCGTTATGACTTTCATGTTTAGTGGAGTAATGATAGGGCCTATTTATTGGGTATTATAGTCAGACCAGTCATTCATGAGAAGGTCATGGATGCTCGATTATTTGATGATGAGATCATGCTTTTTTGAAATCACATTCAGGGCAGTGAGGAATTTGATACTCTCACGGTTTATCATGACAGTGGTGTTCGATATAAAGGTAGGTTGATTGTCCCAACCCACTACACCAAATCTGCTGGATTGTCACGATCATTGACCCTGACAAGTTGGACTTGTCAAGATTAATGACCGTGATAATTCTGGGGGTGACAACTTTTATTCTCACGGTCTCTGATCTTGACAGGAGTTATCACGATCAAAGACCGTGACAAACCCGTGATAACCTTTAAAAAATTATCACGATCATTGACCATCACAAATCTGGGCAGAATTGAAAAAAAAAATTACTGGGCAATTTGCCCACTACCACTACCCAACAGTATATTTGTACCTGGGCAATGCATGCATTATTCCATATCCAAACCAAATAGAAAGAATGCACTAAATCAATGCATGTATTATGCCATATCCAAACCAAAATGTAACAAATCAAAATAATAGAAATATAATCCAAGTGTATAGATAAAATAGATACAAGTAATGTCATGTGTAAGGTTTGAGGAGGAAGTAAGGTCACATGAAAAATGCATTGAGACACCCCTGAATATGCATCACGCAGTATTGTTCGCTCAACCACAATGGGGCGTTCTCCTTTCTGGTTATCACATACATGACGAGCACCTTGGTCTCGATGCCTTCAAGCAAAGGTTCATGAACCAACATACCCTGGATGGTCCCTCAACCCCCTCTCTATCCGCATGACATCAAATACGTCGAGTATAAACATGCTCGACCAACCAATTGTTGACATAGGCTTCTCAACGGGCGCTAAGTAGGGTATTGGATCATCAATAGGTGAGTCCGCACTTATCGGCAATGAAGTAGAGATGTCCACGTCCTCGTCCTCTTCTACCTCCTCATCCACCACCTTCTCCTCCCCCTTCCCTTTTCCCTTTCCGCCCAACGAACGCTTCACGAATGAGAACATATCTTGGATCATCGCCTCCAAGCTTGATAGCTTCGCATCATGTGAGTCCACCTGACGAGCTAACACGGTGTTGCTCTTCTCCAATCCGATGATCCTAGATTTGGCCACTCGCAAGCTCACCCCCTTGTCCTCCCCTTGCGATCAACTCCAAGCACTTGGGTGAGGGAGTCCGTGGACAAAGATACCTTGTCGGCATCGGACTGCGACTCATGCACTTCCTTAAGATTTCCCTGAAATGACAAAAAGCACACAATTAGTTAAATAAGTAAATTAAAAAATTATTATGTAATTAATAAAAAGTAAACTGTCGGATTACTTACAATCGTGGTCGCAACACTCGGGGACACCTCCTAATCCTTCCCCTTTTTCTTTTGAATTTCCACATAGGCATCGTGCCTATGTGGCCTACCCCCAAGGCCGCTCCCCGTCCGTTGAAATAAAATAATGGAAAATTAGTACTGGGCCCGCAAAGTAAAATAATGCAGAATAACAGATTTCTATAATTATAGAAAAAAAACTTACCATCATCCTATGCTCCACCTCGGTGTAAGGCGTCCGACCGGAGTAGTGCACGTCTGTCTTTTTTGCCCGATTTGCCCTCCCCGATTGGTGAGCTGCCAATTGTCACTCCTCGATCTCATTGTGAATGAACTTTCACTATTGTTCCAATGAGATTGGCTCCTTCGGCGGGACAGACTCACGCGTTATGATAATGGAGTCTCGTGTCTTCCCAAAGTATCGGCCCCATAAAGTTTTCTTAAATGTCTTGTGTTTCTCTCTTAACTGCTCCAAGACAGAATCGCAGAGTTCTAGGGCCAAGCTGAATTATTTCTGCCAAACAAATACAATGTTAGTTGCGGATAAATAGAAATATAAATTAAAATTAAAATTAAAATTAAAATTGAAATTGAAATATAAATATAAACATAAATATAAATATAAATACATTACATGTAGTGCCGCCCAAATAGCTAACTTGAGCTCATTTAGCACTTCCCACTAACTAGTGTACCTCGGGCCGATAATCATCTTTAGTAGCTCGAGGGATCTAGCTAATATCCCCGTCTTATTCTTGACGGACATTCCCAATTTTCCCCATTTGGGGAGCATAGGGGCCGAGCAGCCCTCGTCGCCTCTGCTACCTTCGGGCGCAGAAGACATCATCATTATCATCATCATCCTCACCCCAAA
This sequence comes from Sambucus nigra, assembly GCA_949130495.1. NCBI lineage: Eukaryota > Viridiplantae > Streptophyta > Magnoliopsida > Dipsacales > Adoxaceae > Sambucus > Sambucus nigra. Next base: position 306,454,958 of record OX422214.1, read on the forward strand.
TTCCCGAAGGAGACATTTTCTTTCAAAAATGTTGTTATTAGTAAAAATTCAAAATGAATTAGACGAAGACATGCAAACATTAAGTCTAAATAGTGCATGCCCTAATGTAATCAAGTACAAATGAATAAAAAGCCTTAAACCGATGTTTGGAATACTTTTTACTGTTTAACTCACACACATATACAAAGGAAAGAGAGACAGATAAAAAGACTGAAAATGATCAAGAACAAATGAATTAAAAGCATTAAACCAATGTCTGATAATAATAAAACACTAGTACATGCGCTAAATTGGAATACTTATTACAAATAAAAAAATTGTTTCAAATTGGGGTTGTTCTAAAAAAATGGTTTGATATTAGGTAGGAGCAATCAATTTGTCCACACTACTGTTTAGACACTTTGGCGTATGTAGGACGATTGACCATGGCTCATTGTTGATATACTCTGAGTAAAACACTTGGTTGACCATTTGAAATGGACAAAGAAATGGCTCATCGCACACATGTTCGTTGCTCTTCAACTTGGACAAGTCAACCATGATCAAATTGGTGCCAAGATCAACTTTACAGGCATTTTTATCCACAACTCTTACCCAATCACAGTAAAATATGACCTCTTTAAAGCTTATATAGTCCAATTCAAATATATTTCGAATTACACCATAGTAAGGCATTTCATCTTCAACGTGGTTTTTATCTTTTGCGCTCGCTCGAAAGAAAGTAAGAGCCTTGTATGAAATTCTCGAGTTATATACATTTGTATTTTCCTTGTACACCCTTGCGCCGGATACGTAACTGTTCAAATGATACTTTTTGTAATCTTGTGCCATAAACAAGGGTCCAGGGGCTAGACGAGTAAGCCTTGATGTCGCATCACCTATCTTTTAGAGCTGAGAATAGAGATAAATTAATTAGGTTAGTTGTAAAGTTTTATTGTAATGCAACATTATATAACATCCGTTTTCATTATAATTACCTCGTGTGACAACCACAGCCTAAAATCGCTGTCTGATTGTGCCATTGTTTTTTGTCTTTTATTGTTCTCATAAGCTTCATAGTTTCTACATACAAATAATGTGAGGAAGGTATTACAAAATTAATCATGTATAAAATAATCTAAAATAATGTAAAACTTAAAATAATTTAAACTTATATTTTCCATTCTTCGACATCTTCATGTGTGTCAAATAGATAACGAGCTACTTGTTCATGTTGAAAACTCGTTGATTTCAATCATTTTCCCATCACATGACCACCCTCATCGAGGAACTCATCAATGTCATCAACGCTGGTCGTGTCAGGCATATATTCTCGAGTATAAATTGATTACTCCACGGTGATATATTCCTCTGCAATTGAACCTGTAATGTATCGCGTATTCTTGACGTAATCTTTAAAAGCTTTCATCAATCTTTCAAACGGATACATCCATCGATATCTAACTGGACCACAAAGAAGTGCCTCATCGCATAGGTGTACCAACAGGTGAACACTTATGTCAAAGAATGATGGGGGAAAGTACTTCTCCAACACATAAATTACTTCGATCATCGCCAATTTGCGGCCACTATGTGTTCTCGATTGACTACCTTCTCACAGAAAAGTGAGAAGAAGATACTAATTTTCATAATAGCCCTCCACAAATCCTTGTTCTTGGAGAAACGGTGCTTAAATAATAGAGGAACCAATTGCATGATCACATGCCAATTGTGGGACTTACACTTATGTAAATCATGGGTAGCATACTTCACAATCCTTTGTAAGTTCGACGAAAAATTAGATGGAACCTTCAAATTATATACTGTGACTAAAAGAACCTTCCTTTCCCCACTCGTCAAAGTAAACGCACCAGGGGGAATTATTGTCCTTCCCCTACTATCTTCTTTCATATTTGATTCTAAAATTTAAATTTATAATAGTAATTCATATTTCCTCCATCTCCTCTAAAGGGTGAGTGGTCCTATCTTATTCAAGATCACATATTTCTGTAATATACTTAACAACTCATGCACATTGTTACGATTTGAGAAAAATTCGGCAGCATATCCCCATGGTTCTCTAAGTACACGACGTAGATTCTCAAGTGTGATTGTTATTTCAATTGATCAATTGAAATAACACTCACACTTTGCAATCAATTATGTACTCAGAGAACATTAGGACACGACTGCAGAACTTCCTCCAAAAGTAACAACTTTAAGCCAATAATAATACTATTATACAGAAATTATGCAGTTCCAAACTGTCCAAACGGGACAATTCAAAAGATCTCATTACAAGGGTAATGCCTCTCGAACGGGTCTAAGGGCTATTGAATGCGTACGCATAAGAACTAGAAGTCTAGTATCTATGAACACTATGTGTAATTATAGGTATGTTTTATTTAATTATGATAAGTCCACGGTCGTTCCACTCTCGAAAGGGTCGTGACCAAAAGTAATTTTAGAAAAAAAGTCGAAAACTTCCCCTCCCCCCCCTCCCCCCCCATTTTGACAATAATCCAGTGGTCCACTTCCAAAATTAACCAACTCAACAAATTAAGACAATATAATTATTTGCAGATTTAGTTGTGTTAATTAAATTAAGTATTTTAAAAAAAATTAACATCCAGCTTCCATATCCAACCACCTCCGTCCAATATAATCCAACAGCAACAACAAACCAACAAATGTGTATCCCGTACTCCATCAAATTCATCTTCTCAATTAATTAAACAATAACAATTTCAAACCTAAATAAAAATAAAGCAACAATATTTATAATGTACAATCAACATTAACAATTAATTTCAAGTCCTAAACTAAACATTAATTTCTAATCCTAATCAACATTAACAATTAATTTTAAGTATTAAACTAAACACCAATTAATTACAACACACATGCATACACACGCCACACCCCATGCCCCACCACCCCCTCCCCACCACCACACCCTGCCCCACACCCCTTGCCCCACCACACACACACACATATATGCATGCACACATACACACCTGCACACACACACAAATCCAACCCCCCAACCCCTACACACAAAAATGCCCCCTGCCCCCTCCTGCCCACCACACACACATGCACTCACACACACACCCATGTACATGCACACATACACATACACACACACACACATATATACACAAATAAAAGATAAAGAGAGGAAAAAATACCTGGTAGAGAGAGAGTGAGCGTAGTCTCTTAGAGAGAGAGAGAGAGGGGGAAATGGACGGAATAGAAAACGGTGGGAAAAAAGAAGAGGGAGGTTTTTTTTACTGACAAGGTTATCACAGACCTGTCATGGTCATTGACCGTGATAAGTTTATAAGGTTGTCACGGTCAATGACCGTGACAAGTACAGTTATCGCGGTCTTATCACGGTCATTAACCGTGACAAAGCTTTGTCACGGACTTGTCACGGTCAATGACCATGATAAAAAATGAGTATTTTTTGTCATGGTCATTGACCGTGACGAGGGTGGTGGGATCAAAAGTGACATTTTTGTCTTTTTGGTGTGGTGACCATTGATCACGACAATCATGTCTCAGTCTAAAGCTCCTCAATAGCTGGTACAATCAAATTTAATTTTGAACAACTTTTCCTTCTTGAGCATTTTAAAAAAAATAGTTTAGACCCTCTTTTAGGCCAATTTTATGTATAAATTGTTTTAAAAATTATTTTAGGTGGTGCGGTGGCTCATTTAATGGGTGGTCAGTTTTGTATTTTCTAGACCCAGGTAAAACGTATTTTACTTGTATTTTCAAACCTAGGACACTTAAATCAGTCAAAACATTGAAAAATAAAGTTTAAGAATTGGTATAAATATGGGTGGGGGGATGCATGAACCTAGTAAACAAAATAAACATAAAATCCTCCATTCTCTTCCTCTATCCTATGTTCTCAAGAGAAAAAAAACTTATAAATCCGTAGCTCACCCTTATATCCACATTCTTTCGCCTCAAACTTCTTTAAAGAAGATCAAAACTTCATTAAAATATCACAAAAGGAATGGGAAAGCTTGGTGTGGCTTGAAAGTTTGATTTTAGGAGCATAAGAGTGGAGTTTAGGAGAAATCGAGGAGGGATTGAGGTTTTCTTCTCCAACGTTAAAAATTTCTAGTTCCTAAATTCAAGTTTTCAAAATCAAGTAGGGTTTTCCTCTTCCTAAATTCAAGTTTTCAAAATCTTAAAACACCCATGATGATGACAGATGATTTCTTCTTAAAAATTGTTGGTTCTTGTATTTTATGTTATGTAAATTCGTGTTTTTTACGTGTCAAAATGAACTAGCTTTCTTGATTAATTTTTTGAATATCATGCTAGTATAAATGAATGATTAGAACATGAAAATTGTTTAAAAAAAATATTATAATCATATACTACTAGCATATGAATGTGTAGGATGCATATACATCGATTTCTTAGGTAGATTTACTCATTGATGTGGATATACTTTAATAATTTTTTCACATGATAAATGATATGTTTTGAAATGAAATAGATATACTTCATCATGTTTTGAAGGAATGATAAATTTCAGGGCCTACTTTGATGTTGTTAATAAGTAAAGTTAATGACTTAAAATGGTGTAGAAAACCCACTTAAAACCTTGTACTTGAACTCTTCATTAAAATGCCAATTTTAATGACTAAGTTTATAATTATATGAGTAAAATAATGTAGAAAAATAGTTAAAACGAAAACCCATTTGAACTTTCTATAATAAAGTCTATATGAAAATTGTGATTTTAATGACTTAATAAATGTTAGAATGGGTAAAATATTATAGAAAACAGTTAGGTATTATAAAGATATATTTTTTCATTGAAAACCCATTTAAGGGATGCATTTTGGTATAAAAATGGCATAATGGAAGTTTTGGTAATTACGTGAAAACTAGTGGAAGATAATGTTTTTCTACTTTATAATGCTAGTAAAACCATTTTTAAGGTACTAAAAATGTGTTAATGCATTAATGAATAAATTAAGTAAATAATAATTGGATTTAAGTGTTCAAAGTACATTGTCATTATTAGTTGGACTCCTTGGCTATTTTAAATGTAAGGCAAATAATGAAGTAAAGAAGTAACACCGAAAGTTTAATGCGAGTACTTGAAATAATGAGAATAATTGCAAGAATGTGAATATACAAAAAGACAATGATATTCAGATGATGCCGAAAAGAATAATTAAGAAGGGAATGACGTACCTGGTGGTGAAAGACCCTAAACAACCTGACTATTGCAGCATATGTGTACTCGATACCAACGGTGAAAGGTCGTGAAGTCGTGGATGTTGGCAAATCCCAAAGTAATAAAAGTAATATTCATGAAAGATTGAGAAAATGAATGGATTAATGAATTTGAATAAATAGAACTTATTAATATTTTGATGACATCATAGTTGGATTAATAAGTTAAGTCTCTGGCACGAGACATGAAAATGCTTAAGTGTAAGCTGGGCACATAGCTCGGGTCCATTGCATATAGTTAAGTTAAAATTTAATGAAATGGAAATTGTTTTACAGAGTACCGAAAGACATTGTATATATATATATATATATATATAGTATTTTATTTATCAAATTATTTCTTAGTATTTTCCACCTACTGAGCATTCGTTCACCCCCTTACTTTCCCCACCCCAGGAACTTCAGTTGGTGACACTGAAATGGATCTTGATAAGGATGTTGAGGGACGTTAGACGCTCTATTGACCATTCCAGAATATTTTTAAGATTTATATTTTTAGTACTTTATTTAATATTTTGAAACTATATTATGGGATTTGGACTATTGTGTTGTCTTACTCAGTGAACTTCATTTTGATAAATAAATCGTGGAATTGAATGGTTTTCATGATCAAATTCATAAGTTGGTTTTGTTATGAATGTTAAACGTTTATTCTTCTTAAATTGAAATTCGACAAATTAATACTATGTCTTTAAATCAATTAAATAAATGTTTTTATTAAATGATAAAGTAAACTTTTTCCCCCTCCCCTTTAACACCTCGATTAGGATTTGGGTTATTCCAATGGTAATCTATATCTGGGTCGAGGCGTTATAGAATAACTGGACCTCTACTGGATGCACCCCAGTGTCCATCATTCCAAGGCCCTATGAGATAAATAGTCCCCCCTTTTTACCTCTCCTAATGTATCCCTCCATAATGCATACTTTTTTCTATTATCAATGTTGTCCTTCCTCCCTTTGATGGCACAATAAATAGTGGTTTCCAGTATTATCCTACGTGTGTTAATTGTGATGATAATGAATATAACAGTGGATTAAAAGTCACCCATAATAATGATAACTCTATGAATTTAAAATACTTAAAACACTTGCAAACCTTGACCAAAGTCAAAACAAACGTTTATCTCCTAACAAGGATGACATAATAACCATAAACTTGGGTACTCGCCAAAATCCCAAATAATTACAAATATGGTCCTCCCTAAAAAAGAACGAATGAAAAGAACTAAAAACCTCCTTTCCAATTTCGTGGAAGTTTTCGCTTGGTCCTACGCTGATATCGACTCGATTACTCTCATGCATAAGATACCCACTCTACCCCATGCAAAACTCATAAAGAAAAGGCTCTGTAAACTAATACATGAACGGTCCTTGAAGGGAAAGGAAGAATTAAAAAATCATCTCAGTGTTGGATTCATTCGGATGATCAAATATCTTACTTGGCTAGACAACATTGTACAAGTATCCAAAACTAAGGACAAAGTTCAAATGTGCGTAGACTATAGGGATATCAATTGGGACCACCACAAAGATGATTTCCCCTACCACACATCAACTTATTGGTAGACAACACAGCAAGTAACATGCTCAAGTCCTTCATTCACGGATTAGTAGGCTATAACCAAATAAAAATGCACCCTGACCATCAACGGAAAATTGGGTTCATTCCCCCCGGGGAACATACTGTTATATAGTCATGCCTTTGGGTCTTAAAAATGTTAGTGTATTTCACTACAGAGAGGTAACGACCATCATGAATGACCTCACACGCAAGGAAACGGAAGTCTATGTGGATTACGTGATCATTGAATCCAAAAACCGCGAAGAACACATCCCGTCATGACATAAATTCTTCCAAAGGTTACGTGTTTCAAAATGAGGCTAAATTCACAAAAGTATGTATTTAGAGTCACTAAACAGAAGATGCTCGGCTTCATTTTCAGTAAAAATGAAATTTAGGTACACCCCACTAAGGTTAAAGTGATTTGGCAAATGCCACCACCCAGAACAAAAAAGGAAGTCAAAGGGTTCTTAGGCGAAGTACAGTTCATAAGCTGGTTCATCAACCATCTCACCACCATTTGTGAACCCATTTTAAAAATACTCAAGAAGGACTCACCCAGAGAACGGAATTCTCAATGTCATGATGCATTCAAGAAAATACAAGAGTACTTCACTCATCCACCAGTGCTAGTTCCTCCTCATCCAGGATAATCACTCTTGTTCTACATGACCATAATCGACAAGGCTGTTAGAGCCATGTTGACCAAATGCATATAAAGTTGCTGAAAGGAATGTGTTATCTACTATTTTATCATAAATCTAGTCTCTTATGATCTGAAATACACTACGCTGGAAAATTCTTATGTATCCCTCTTACGGATAACACGTAAGATACACTACTATATGACGTCCTTCAACATAGGGCTCATCTCCAGGATGGATTTCCTGAAATACCTCTTTGAGAAACCCACTCTCTTTATCTGGATGGCTAAGTGGATGATAATTCTATCTGAATTAGAACTCACATATGTCACTCAAAAATATACTAAAGGGCGAGCCATCACCGACCTCCTCGTTGGACAGCCCCTGTCAGACGAGGAAGACCAAAATAAGGCAGAATTCCCCGATGATAATCTCTTAGCAATAAATGATAGAGAAACTTTGGAACTTTACTTCGATGGGGCCTCTAATAAAAGGGGATTAAATATAGGAATTCTACTTATATCCCCGGACTTGAGACAACTCCCCATCGCTATCAAGATCACATATGAATGATCGAAAACATGGATGAGTATAAAGCTGGCATCACAGATCTTAAAATTGCATTGGAAATGGAAATCATCGATCTGAAGACCTATGGTGATTACATCGTATTCATTAGTCAAATAATAGGTAAATGCAAGATCTGGGATGACAAACTGTAGCCATACAATTCCTACTTAGAGGAGCTAGCTTTGCAATTTGAGCATCTTGAATTTAACTTTCTCTCGAGGGCTAAAAATAACTGCGTAGATGCACTTACCACCCTGGCCTCTATGATGGCATATCAGAGGAATTTACAGAGATTACATTCATTATAACTAGCTATAACACTCATATGTATTTCTTTGAGGATAATACCATGAATAAATAACCATAGGACACGCAATCTAGTACTACAACACATGGAACTTGCTCAACATAAATCATCACCCATTAGATGCCTCCTCCAATGATCGACCTACCCTACAACGATTAGAAGCCCAATTCATCATCCGTGGGGACAAACTCTACAAAAGATGGCTTCGTGGTATACACTTACAATGTGTTATAGGGATGAAAACCTCAAAATTATGGATGAAATCCATTGTGGTAAAGTGGACACACCCTCTCTAAAATATACTCCAGCAGTCATACCACTGGACAACCATATAAAAGAACTGCACTTAGTACATCAGGAGGTGCCTCAAATTTCTATTATATGCCTCTTAATAGCATCAACCTCCTCGAGATCTATATGGTGTGACCTCATCCTGACCATTCTACAGCTTCCCCATGAGTTAATCTTAATTTCCATCTACTACTTCACCAAATGAGTCGTGGACAAAATCCTACACAGTTCTAAATGCTAAGAAAGTGACCAAATTCAAAAGAAAAAACATTATTTACCACTTCGACATACCTCATGAGTTGGTATCAAAAAATGAATCTCCAACCTATTATATGAGTACGGGATCACTAGGCATAAGTTATCCCCTATAGACCCCAAACCAATGGAGCAATCAAAGCAACTAACAAAAATTTTAAAAATAATATTAGCAAGATGATCGAAACCTACGATGACTGGTTTGACAAACTCCCATATGCCCTCGAGGGCTACCGTGGTATAGAGTGAAACTCCATCGAGGCCACCCCTACTCACTAGTTTATGGGATGGAGGTAGTCCCGCCCATCGAACATTAGGTAACCTCACTAAAGGTTATGCTCGAAATCTAGGTAGCCAAAATTGACTGGGTCTAAGCCCACTATAAGAACTAGCCTTCCTTAACGAGTGGAAGCTAAAGGCCTCTTACCATAACCAGGGCTACCAACAGTGTATTGCCCAGGCATTCAATGTATTACCAAATAAGGGAAACATCCAAGAGCACCCTATCTATGTCAAACCTTCCTGGACTCCTGAAGGTAAATGCTCTCCCAAATGGGGAGGACCCTACCTAATCACCACAATTAACTCCGTCGGAGCTACTACCTTAGCTCATTTTGATTGAGTCATATTTTTCCAACCCTTCAATCTTAACCAATTAAAGAAATTATATCTTTGAATCTTCTTAGGTTAAAAGGAAAAAGAACTGAATAATCGTTCGTCGGGGGAAAGCAAGACTATGCGAGCCCATACACATTCCCAACCCAACATTAAAAAACCCACTTGATCCACCAAACTTTATCTTGAAGTCAGCTAGAACGATTTAAGTCCCCAACTTGTTTTATCTATTTTTAGAGAGAACTACATCGAATGATTCTCTGTTATACTATTATTACAAACGTTTAAAATTACGGGTGGACGGTTACGAAAGATACGTAGACAAGTCAAGATATCACTTTAGGCTCGGTCTAAATAAACACCAAAAAACTCTACATTACGGGAAACTCTGTCTATCATGATTGTGTCCTTACTCCCAAAGAACCGGCACGATATAAAAGGCTAATTTTCAAGTAATAAAACAGTGCTCAAATGCATTTTAAGATTCCATAGAGTCATCCTTATTTAAACTATATGCAAATGCTAATTCTAAGAAAAGAAAAAACAATCCAATAAAAGGAAGGCACGCTACCCTTATACACTTCTCCACAAAAAAAGAAATACCAAAAACCTCTCTCAAACACCTCGCATCTCGGGACGGATCACCAAAATAGACAGACCCGCTGAGGGCTCCCTGCATAAGGCGGCACCCTATTTTTAGTAGAAAGGAAGCATTCGAGTTCCCATACCACTTCCACACTCAAAAAACTCACAAATCGGGACAAAGATCAAGGCAATTAGACTTCTTAAGGGATACCCACAAAATGGCACCCTATTCTAGGCAAGAGGATATCATTCTGAATGCCAAAAGGCTCTCGTCCTACCTCAAATTGAAAAAAAGGGTTTTCCCCTCCCTCTATGACATTCGTTTAAATAAAGTGGCTCGACATCCCACAGATACAGTCTCCTTTCTCCCAAAGGAAAAAGACTCAAAAAGATGAGTCACGCTTTTTTCACATCCTTCCCCTTATGTTATAATCATTGTTGTTGTTGTTGTTGTTGTTGTTGTTGTTGTTGTTGTTGTTGTTGTTGTTATTATTATGATTATGATTATGATTATGATTATGATTATGATTATGATTATTATTATTATTATTATTATTATTATTATTATTATTATTATTATTATTATTATTATTATTATTATTAATACTACTACTACTACTACTACTACTACTACTACTACTACTACTACTACTACTACTACTACTACTACTACTACTACTACTACTACTACTACTACTACTACTACGACTAATATTTGTATTTTGAAAAGGGTTTTAGCCCAATTCTGTCCATACTTACGTCATTCATTCATAAAATAAGGAAACAATTAACACAAAATGTAGTAACGCAGACCCTCAAAAGAGGTAATATCATTATTTTTGCACATCGATATATGAAACGATCATCCTCATACAAAGCACAAATTCATCGAGGATTCCTCGTATTCCTCATAAAGGAACATGTTTCCTATATATATATATATATATATATATATATATATATATATAATGCCCAAAATAGATCAAAATACTATAAAAAGCTTATTTTTATCGGGGTACATTAAATCCTACCTAAAGACCCATCAAAAACATCATCACCACCATACTATCCAGTATGAGGACTCTTCCTAGAACGACCACCAACACCTCAACCACATCTCCTGAACTCAGCATATTGGACCTCACAGCCAATGCGAACACTATCTCTGGGTAAGAAAAAACACTCAAACCTCAGACCAAGCTCATTGACATCCAAAGATAGTCTATGTTAGCATCCTTGACAACATCAGTAATCAACTGGCATAAATCCAAATGGGCTAATGACCAATGCTTTAGCATCCCCTCAGCTCGGAGGCATTAACGAACACATGTTGAAAGCTTAAAAAATATACAAGTCATTCAAAAATTTATCATAAGTTAAAAAAGATGTATAATGGAAGGAACAACTAAAACTAACATCGTTTGTAAATAAAGTCAGGTCAAAAGACGATGATAACATATCGAAGGTTGAACCATGCTACTTGATTTGAATAACTTGGCCCTCCCCATGAAGAACCACTATAAAAGCAGATGGTAACATCAATATTGGACAATGACTAGCATGAGACGCTAACAAAGACGAAGTAACGAAACCCAAGGAGAGTGAAGTAGCATCCTGCACCACTATCGAGCCATCAGCACCACAAAAGCTGCTCTCATCCCCGTCGGGCAGATTCTAGACATTGACAACAAAGATGGGACATCTAGCATACCAAAATTCGATACTCCTATTTTAACCATGATTTTTAGGACAACTAGAAAAGACATACATAATATATATCTAAAGGAAGTAGCAAAGATGGTCGGGGACAAAAATTGCCAAAGGGAGGTCAAGAAAACTTTCCATGGAAGGAAGCTCGAGTCTGAATTAAATACATTTTGCGAAATGGATCATTTTCATTCGATAAAACACCCCCTGTCCAATTTTTATACCGTTAAAGCCCCAGACCGATAGATGGGACCTTGTTCCGTTCTATTAATGCCTCACCAAGTTTACATAAAATCCCAATTTTGACCCTTAAAGGATTTCCACATATTATCCTTAGACACCCATTTCCCCGAAGATTGTTAAACACATTTTAACCCTTTAAATTTTAATGAAGAGTGTTCTCACACTCTTAGTCAACCGCCTCTCTGGACATCCCGATCTGCAATTGGGGTGTGGGTTATTCTGTCCCACCCAACAAAATGCCCTACACTAACTTGATCCTAAGTTATCGAGGGTAAGAACACCCATGGATACCTTAAACCTGGTCTCTCCCTAATATCAGAACCTAAACCCAGACCCTCCTAATCATGGGAGAAAACCCACCCCAAAAGGATACAAAAAATGTATTATACAAAAACTGTTAGGCTCTAAAATAAAAAGAAAAGTATTCATGAAGATGTCCAAAAACATTCGCTAAGACCTTTTTCCTGTTGGCAGAAGTCCCTAGGCCCCTTTAACCGATCCGTACAAGACATATTGGAGTGAGTCATCTCAGCCATACATGTGGAATCCTTATATAAAAGCAACGACCCTCATCCTTATGTCGAATGGCAAAAGGTCCCTCTTAGTTTCCTATTAGAGGCCCCTACCTCTCATCTTAAGAACTTCGAAAACCACCAAGAGTCCAAATCCCAATGACCCAATTTTCTAGCTCTCTTCTCCACCCAATGTCCTAGATACTTGGGCTTATTTGAAAAGTCTCGAGGAATCTCGTACTTTAGGAACGTCACTTTTCCCTAAAAATGATGTTTTTGAGTCCTTAAAAGAGTCAAATCTCTATAGAAATTTAGAAAAACTAAACTGTTCTAGTCAAAGCTCTGCCCAACTGGAGATAGAAAAAATGCAAAATTCAAAACTTCTAAATGAAGCTCTACTCGGCTAAAAAAACACCAAAAAAGGGACATTCCTCCCGTGAAAAACTCATATTTTTTCCGCAAAGGTAAAGAACCTCTGACTAATTTTTTTTGGAAAATACCACACATATATATAGAATTAAATTCTACATGTTTGTTTAACTCTTTTAGCCCGACCCTCATTTAGGGGTTTGGGTATGCAATTTAGAGTGTTATAGTTTAAATCATGGTTTGCAATCCAACACTTCTGTCAATTTGACAAGACATGATAATATGTTAAAACACTGCTAATAAATTGCCACAACGACAATTAAAAAACATGAAAACATACTTTTCGAAATCATTATGAGGGAAGTGTCTGTGAGCCGCTTCAGTCCAAAAAATTTCATCGAGTCGAAGTCTAAAATTCGACTTCTCCCACTGCTTCCCAAAACGCATGAATCTCATCCACGTGGAAGAACCCCAAACGTATATTTTCATATTAAATATTCTTCAAACATCGATAATTGATTAGACATAATTTTGACATATAAATATATCTATCCAAGATAATGGAAACGCTATATACGTTAGCTTTGATCTCAAGTCTCCTTCGGAACATATGCGCTAAACCGAACTAAGCTTGTGAATATTAATCCTCATATTATGTCTCTCGACGTATTATTTCTTAGGGATGCATCCATCCCTAGTATAAACTCCCCTGACTTCTACCTCTACCTCCCTTACTTAAGATGTTTAAAACATAACATCCTTAACACTACCCCCTAAATTCTTCTGGAAAATACCTTTCAGCTAGTGATCACCCGATGATCATAACCTGATACAAAAATTTTAGTGATCTTCGCTCATACACAATTCCCCTATAAGGAAAGTCTTACACTTGTACACACATCACGTTTGAACACATGAACAACTTAACTACATTGGATTTGTTTCCATGTCCTCTTGGGTACATAGGCATAATACCGAGTCTTTCTCATGAGTTTGAGCCTCGGCAATGTCTCTTGATATATTATATCCACTGAAATGCACATATCTCTTACCTTTAATCCATTACACTTAAGTAATTAAAATAAGATATCAAATTATACCAAGGCAGGACCTCCCAAACATATCCTTACTTGATCCAATGCATACAAATGTACAAGCACATATAAATTAATTATAACAGAGATACACTCCTATCTCACCTTTCTATCTTTCCTCAAACTTCAAACTAGATATCACACTCAGAAAAATGAGTTTTCTCACATACCTACAGTCACAATAACGGCCATCCATTATATAAAAGCAAGCATGGAGTCATGCACAAGCAATCTTCTGTATCTTCAGCGGTTGAAGTGACATTTCTATACCTCTCATTGATACTACTTTCCTCCCTAAGAACCTATTTACATTTAAGATATTATTAAACTAAATTCTCTACACAAATTCTAAAATAACTAAAAGATAATAAATTGATATAAAGAGCAATAATAAACATAGAATTAAGGAAACATACATAAAATGTCGGGTGCCTAATACCTTCCACACTCGTAACCCAATTGCCTAACCCACAGTAAAAGAATATGAGGACCAACTGCAAACTTAAAACCTGCCTTAGGATTAACCCGAAAGGTCTCGCCCAATTATTTTATGTTTTTTGTACAAAACAAACTGGCGACTCTGAACAAACTAGTCGAACCCCTTTTCACACAAAAAAAAACACTTAGGACGAGGACTAAGAAATAGGGGTGGGGGAGTTAAACTCGACATAGCATCAAACATCTTTCACGGACAAGTCATCGAGGCCAATCTCAAATAGATAACCTGACCTCAGAGGAAGGTGACGAACTAGGATACAAGTACTCCTGCACCTGTCATTCGATGAGTTCTCTCCCCCTTGCTTGGGGCGCGCAACTCCACAACCTTTTATAAAAAGTGAAACTTTCCACTTTCAAAAGTATTTTATAAGTGACGCATCAAATATTTTTATCTATCTAAAATTGGGTAATACTAAAGATATGGGACTTTAAAGATTTTAGTCATAAATTCATAAAGGAGGAAAAATAAAGTGGAAACTTTAAATGTTGGAAATAAGTGAACTTTTTCTAAGTTTCATAAACCTAAATTTTTCAAAAGTGAATTTAAACAATAATCTTCATTCTTGATTTTATTAGTTAATTATGAATTTATTTACAGTAATCACGAGTTACATATTTCAATCACTCTTTTATATAAATCGCTATAATTTCACTCCTAAACCTTTGAATGATACATTATTCTTGTGTAGATTATTTTCCATAAACATTAAGTATGATTTCTGAAATTATGTCTAGTATTATAAAAGTTTATTTCAAAAAGGATTAGTTTGCTTTCTTAAACTAAGATAATTAGATATACACATCCTCGTGCTCTTCTTCCTACTTATTTTGCAATCTGTGGAGAATTTCGCGATCCATGAACATTTAGTTTCACTACATTGATGGTCTTGTGTCATCGAATAGACTTCTTAGTGTCAACAAAGATGTTTGGAATGTGTTTAATTATTTTTTAGGACCCACTTTGTATCTTTACTCATTTTACCCAAACCAACCTATGTCTTCACCATTTTCCATCTCTTTTCCTACCACATATATACATTGGAAGTTTAGCTTCCTTTTATCCTATATCTAATAACTATTCATCATCTTGGTAACTATTCTTCCTAGATGCTATGGATTTGTTTTAGATATTAGGTTTTGGTGTTGTAGATTTTGTTCATTTGTGGTTGAATTTTTATCTATGATTTGTTAGTTTACTTATCTTTCAATGAAAATCATTGACTTAGAGTAGTGGTTCTTGAGTTAGGATTTGTGATTTCATACTTTTCTATATCAATTTTAGGACTTTGTTACTCTAGTGTCTAGTATGAGTAGAGTCTATGATTGTTTAACCTCATCTCTTACACGAAATTATTTCACATATTTTTAGTGTAGAGTGTTATGATTTATCTATTAATAATATCCATTTATTTATTGGAATTTTGTTCTTTGACTTATTTTGTTCTTTGTAAGCTCCTCACATGACTCTTACATCATGTTCAAGTGCCTCGAGATCTACCAACACCCACCCCAGATTTCTTAAATCTTTTTTCTTAACGCTCTATGCATTAGGTCCATTTTTTGTATTTAGATCTCGTATCCAACTACACTTATACCCCATATATTGAAAGTATTTGACTGGTTTGGTCTTTTTTCTCAAATCAGGGATTGTTATCCCAATTATGTGATAATTTTTTGCAATAATTTTAAAGGAAAAAGATAAGATTGGACTTTCGATCCTTACTGTCCATGTATGAGGTATGAAAGTAATTATGCCTTGTAAGACGATTACTTGTCACTACAATTTAACATAGGAATATTCACCCACATACCTCTTTACAAGGTTCATTTCAGGTCCTTCGAAACTATAGGTGATATCCTTTTTGATTGATGGACATTTCTGGATTTGGCCCGAAAAATATTTTCCTTAAGTCTTTCTAGATAATGATTTTTATATATTTAATATGGTGATATTCTTGTGTATTTTTCCTACTATGAACCCGCATAATATTTATTTTGATGATGGTTATTTATTGTATTCAATTAGAAAGTAATATAATGTGGATTTATGAGCTAGATGGTCGATCACATTGTAGTATGTTCCAAGGATGTTATGAAGTCTCCTGCTTTGCCATTCGATCATAAAATTAGGTGATTTCTACAGGAGTTAGGGGTTCACATTCTTCTAGGTGAAGTAACTAAGAAATCTGATGGTAATATTACTATAATGTTGACAGTATACCTATTTGTAAATATCAGAATAGATTAACTGATAACTCTGATCAGTTAGTTAACTAGTTTGTTAGAGTTGTTTTGCCACGTGTAGTATCTGTTAGTTGTTAGAACAGAGTTAATATTCTGTTTCTTCTGTTGTAAATCTCCATCTATAAATACAATGCTTTGCTCAGACTATTGGATAAGTTTTTCCAATACTTCTGAGATCTTTCTTACACAAGATTATAGATCTCTGAATAGTTTAAATTGGTAAATTTCATTTGTTAATATGGTATCAGAGCCAAGAATATTTTTCTGAAGATTTTTTTTTCTCATGGCATCTTCATCTTCCTCATCTTCTCACAATCTGTTTTCTCATTCTTTGTCCTCATCTCTCACTGTTCGTCTTGATCGTCTCAATTTTCTTTCTTGGAAGTCTCAAGTTGTTCCAACAGTTATTGGTCATGGTCTGGATTCTGTCTTGTTCTCGGCTGATCATCCACCACAGTTTCTTGTTAATGGTGCCCTAAATCCTGAGTATACTATCTGGTATCGTAGGGATCAATTGCTTCTTAGCTTGCTTTGATCTTCAATGTCAGAATCAATCCTTGCTTCTGTTGCTAAATTTTCTTCCTCTTACTCTCTTTGGCAAGCGTTAGAGCAACGCTTCTCTAGTCACTCCAAGGCTCGACTTCTTCAACTCAAATCACAGCTTCATTCTGCACAGAAGGGAAGTTTTTCAGTATCTAATTTCTGTGATCATCTAAAACTTATCACTGACAATCTTGCTTGTGCTGGACACTATGTTGATGATAGTGAATTGCTTATATATCTTCTTAATGGTCTAGGACTGGAATTTGATCCAATTGTAGCTAGTATTACATCTTGATCTGATTCTTTAACTTTTGATGAGGTCCAAGCACTACTTATGGCTCATGAGAGCAGATTGGAATGCCATAATTCTGATCTTTCTGTCAAGATGGCAAATCTTTCTGTTAATTCTGGCACTAGAATGTTTAATTTTGATCAAGATCGATCAGGATCATTTCATAGAGGTAACAATTCCTTTTCTCCTACTCGTGGTTCTTCATTTTCTCGAGGAGGTTATGGTTTTTCTTCTGGCCGTGGAGGACAGTCTTTTGGCAGAGGTGGCTCTATGAAACTGATATGTCAAGTCTGTGCTAAGTCTGGTCACTCAGCTGCAGTGTGTCACTACAGGTTTGATCGTTCATTTCAACCACCAATTGGTGCCTCTTCAGGCCCTAGTGCTTATCTATGTGATCAAGAGGGATTTAACAGTGACACTTGTGCTTATTTCACTGAAACTGTACCTGATTTTGGGACTGATATGGCTTGGTATGTTGATACTGGTGCAACCAGTCATGTAACTGCAGATTTAGATGCTCTCAACAATGTCTCTTTTTATGAAGGACCTGATACCTTAATGGTAGGCAATGGTAAGAGATTAGTTATCTCTCATATTGGTTCTACTGTTTTTACTACTCCTACAAATCCTCTTAAACTTAAAACTGTCCTTAGTGTTCCTAAAATTACAAAAAATCTTGTTAGTGTTTCTCAACTAACAAAAGATAATCATGTATTCATGGAATTTCATTCCACTTGCTGCTTTGTTAAGGACAAGAGCACAAGGAGAGTGCTGCTCAAAGGGAAAGTTAAAGATGGTTTGTACCTGCTAAGCTCAACAAGTAAAGAATGTCAACTACAATGTCATCTAGCTGCTAGAGATTGTCATTTGCCTGATTCTGGATCATCTCAAAAGTTTTCTACTGCATCAAGTTCTTTCTCCAAGTCTTCTATTTCTAGTTGTAATTGTAGTCAGCAAAAGAACTCAGCAGATATCTCTTCATTTGAATCTAATGATGCACATAATTCTAGTTTGACTTTAATTGTATCTCCTTCTGCTTGTAATAAGTCTGTTTTACTAAATCAAACTGGTTCTTGTAGTTCTCAAGCTTATTTTGCTTCTGCTTCCAAAATTAATGATTTGAATAGTTTTCATCTTGCTCTTGGCCATCCTGGTTCTTCTATTATGAAGAGAATCTTATCTAATGTCTCTCATAGTGGACATATCAAAGATCTGAAATTTTGTGAAGCTTGCCAACTTGGTAAGATCCATGCTCTACCATTCACTAGCTCCTCTTCACAAGCAGCACAACCTCTAGCTCTTATTCATACTGACTTATGGGGTCCTTCTCATACTGTTTCAAAGGATGGTTACAAGTATTATATGCACTTTATTGATGATTACAGTAAATACACTTGGATTTATCCTCTTACTCTCAAGTTTCAGACCTTATCTGTATTTTAAAATTTTAAAGTTCTAGTTGAAAAACAATTTGGTCTTCCTATTAAAGTTTTGCAATCTGATTGGGGGGGTGAGTACAGGCCTTTTGCTCAATTTCTAGAGTCTCAAGGAGTAAGATTTCAACATCCTTGTCCCACAGTTCATGAAAAAAATGGTAGAGCAGAACGAAAGCATAGACACATTACAGAAGTTGGCTTAACACTCTTGGCTCACTCTGGTTTAAGCATGGAGTATTGGTGGCATGCTTTTCATACAGCAGTATATTTGATCAATAGATTACCCACAGTAATCTTAAGAGATCAAACTCCTCTTGAGGTACTTTTTGGCAAAAACCCAAACTACTACTCTCTAAAACCTTTTGGTTGTGCATGTTTTCCTTATCTAAGAGCCTATTTACCTCATAAACTTCACTTCAGGACAGAAAAGTGTACTTTTATTGGCTATTCTTCTACTCATAAAGGGTACTTATGCTTGACTCCAGCTGGTAGAATTTACATAACGAGGCATGTTGTGTTCAATGTTTTTGATTTCCCTCATCTCCAATCTTCTTCTATTTCTATCTCTGACCCTACCAAAAATGTATCCCCTTCCTTTTCTATTGCCACATCTCCTTTAATCTCCCCTTCCTTACCAATTACTTCAGCATCTTCAGTTACTGACTCAACTTCAGCTACCACTTTACCCTTGAATGACCCCATAGAATTTCCTATCTTGACTCCAGTTAGATCCACTCCACCCATAACCAGACAACCTATTCCCAACTCTAACCCCGTCCCACCTAGAAGTCACCAAATGACAACCAGATCACAAAATGGAATTATTAAGCCTAAAATCTATCTAGCCAGCAAACACCCTTTACCAGAATATCTTCTACCCAAAGAACCCTTATCAGTAAAAAAGGCCTTGCTGGACCCTATTTGGTTTGCCTCTATGCAAGCAGAATTTGATGCTCTACTTAAAACTAACACATGGAGTCTAGTACCCTATAGCTCAGATATGAATCTTATTAGCAGCAAATGGGTGTTCAGGGTCAATATTAATGTTGATGGAACTTTAGATAAGTGCAAATCCCGATTGGTTGCTAAAGGTTTTCTTCAAACCCCTGGCATAGACTATTCTGAAACTTTTAGCCCAGTGGTAAAGCCCACTACAGTAAGAATAGTTCTCTCTCTTGCTGTGTCTAAAAACTGGAGTGTTCAACAATTAGATGTGTCAAATGCCTTTCTAAATGGTGATCTTTCTGAGACTGTGTACATGACCCAACCAGAAGGCTTTATAGATAAACAGTTTCCTGGTTATGTTTGCAAGTTAAACAAGGCTCTTTATGGCCTTAAACAAGCACCACGTGCTTGGAATGAAAAACTCAAAAGTTTTTTGGTTGATTGGGGTTTTCATCAAGCCAAATCAGACACTTCTCTATTCATCAGTAGTAGTGGTTCTTCTTTACTAATTCTCTTGGTTTATGTGGATGATATCTTGGTTACAGGACCTAACAAATCTCTCATTGCTCAGCTTATTAAAGATCTCAACCATATGTTTTCTCTTAAGGATCTTGGTCAAGTTCATTATTTTCTTGGGGTTGAAGTGCATAGGACCTCTGCTGGTATGTATCTTTCCCAGTCAAAATACATTACTGATCTACTTACAAGAGCCAAACTTGATGGTGCCAAACCATGTCCTAATCCAGTAAGCACAGCTCAGAAACTCTCCTTACATGATAGTGAGTTGTTTGATGATCCTTCTCTCTACAGAAGTGTTGTAGGAGCTCTTCAATATCTCAGCCTTACTCGGCCTGACATTGCTTTCATTGTTAACAAGCTTAGTCAGTTTATGCACTCTCCTACAACACTCCAATGGCAGGCTTGCAAACATCTCCTTAGGTACTTAAAGGGTACTCTATATGAGGGGATTTTTCTCAGACCAACCACTCATTTCTCCTTAGAAGCCTATTCTGACGCAGATTGGGCCAGCTGCCCTGATGATCGACGCTCCACAGGAGGTTATGTTGTCTTTTTGGTGGTAATATTGTTTCGTGGTCATCAAAGAAACAGTCTGTTGTCGCTCGATCCAGTACTGACAGTGAGCTACGTGCTTTGACAAATGCTTCAGCAGAACTCATTTGGGTTGGATCTCTGTTTAAAGAACTTGGCATTGAACTTTTTCACTGTCCTATACTTTGGGTGGATAATCAAAGTGCTATCTCATTAGCTGCAAATCCAGTTTTTCATGCACGCTCCAAGCACATCGAGATTGATTATCATTTCGTCAGAGATCAGATTGTGGCAAAGACACTTGATGTCCGATTTGTACCATCACTTGATCAAGTTGCAGATGTTCTAACTAAACCACTTGGTTTAGACAGATTCTGCTATTTGAAGTCCAAGCTTCATGTCATTCTCACTCCCTTTCGCTTGAGGGGGGATGACAGTATACCTATTTGTAAATATCAGAATAGATTAACTGATAACTCTGATCAGTTAGTTAACTAGTTTGTTAGAGTTGTTTTGCCACGTGTAGTATCTGTTAGTTGTTAGAACAGAGTTAATATTATGTTTCTTCTGTTGTAAATCTCCATCTATAAATACAATGCTTTGCTCAGACTATTGGATAAGTTTTTCCAATACTTCTGAGATCTTTCTTACACAAGGTTATAGATCTCTGAATAGTTTAAATTGGTAAATTTCATTTGTTAATAAATGTTATATTATCACCAAATCTCTCAACTAGGTAACTACATCGTCCTTCCTGTTCCACTATATATTATGCCTCCTCGTTGTCATTATCCTTGTCATAGATCTCTTGAACCTAATACGCATTTAATTTCTTAATAAGAGTTGGAAGAGATGGCTCTTTAGATGAAATCGTCTCTACATTCTTGGCATTCATATACCTTTTTATGAGTATCAACATATGATTAAATCTATGGTTTCTTCCTCTCTACACTCTTTCGATAACTATCAACAAAACTCCAACATTTAACAAACCATGTCTAGGTTACCTTAGAGTATGTTTAATCGGGTGTTTGGGATATTGAGGGTTTGATGAATATTATTACAAAAATTTAGATTTATCTTATTTGTTTTGGAATTTGTAGTTTCATAGTTAGGATTGACCCTCATTTCCTTATATCTTGTATAATCCTTCAACTCTAGCTTTTTTTTATATTTTATCACATTATATGTATATATATATAATAAAGATCAATGGTGTTTTCACTAATCCATAAAGATATGAGATAGTTAACAGTTCAGATTACATCTTAGGAGTGTGTATCCTACGGTTGAAAATGATGTCGAGCACAAGGCTTAAGAAACTAGGGGAACAACATTATATTCCTCTCTCTACCAACTCTATTGCCCTACTTGAGCCAAGATCCCACTTTCTCTCTACAATTATCTGGTACAAACTCACTCCATTACTCTTATCACT
Source organism: Sambucus nigra (assembly GCA_949130495.1). NCBI lineage: Eukaryota > Viridiplantae > Streptophyta > Magnoliopsida > Dipsacales > Adoxaceae > Sambucus > Sambucus nigra. The sequence continues at coordinate 306,477,406 of OX422214.1, forward strand.
CTCTTAAGCCCTCTTTTTCTCTCCTATCCTACCCACCATCATCACCGTAGTCACCAAAACCCTCATTGCTTCCCTACGGTCGTGAATCCCTCATTGCTTCCATTGGTTCTTTAAACCTCAACAAATCTGAACATGAAGATCAAGAACTCAGTTTGGTTCTGATAATTTCTTTAATGTTTTAAACGTTTCGATATCTGGGTGTTATTTCTCGACGAGTTTCCTTCGGGTATTAACTATATCTGTTTAAGATTTTGCAGGTTGTTACTTGTCCTACTCTTTCTTCTGACTATATTTTTTCTAATTTGGTTGAGTTCAAACTTTTGTTTTTCCATTCTCTATCATTTATTTATAGGTTTCAAAGAACAAAGACCTTACATTTACTTTCAATCATTAATACATTTTGTTCTTTGTTCAATTTTATTTTTTTATTTCTTTAGGTAGGAATGCTAATATATGGTATGGTACAGGCAACCAAATGATCAAGTGTGTGGTAAGCGAGTGGTTTGGATTTCGCATACTTCACCTCTCATTTTAAGTCTCCTCAATTTTTTCAAGGACGGTTGATTGGTGGGAAAATTAGGGCGTGCAAAACATGATTTTAAGTCTCCTATATTTTTCCCTCGCCTAACTGGGTTTACATGATGTGTTGTTCGTTTTGTAGTTGAAGGTGGAGAAGTTTCACCCCATTTGTATTTTGGAGGCAAATCATGGTCATATCATGTTTCTTTTGTAAGTTTCATATTTTTACTTGGTATATGGCTTTGAGATCGGGGAAAACGTGTCACAATTGGAATATGCTATAGGTATTGTGAATTTTTTTCCAGCTTTGGTATGAATTTATTCTGTGTTTACATTTTTATTACCTTTGATATACATGCTTTTATATTTAACTTTTTTTTATCAATAGGGGACTAACATTAGATTACAAAACATTATTGGAACTTCTAATACTTTTGACATTATCGTCTCTCTCTTTTGAGTTAGAATATATGATGCCATTTTGGGATTTTGATGTTTCTTGAGGGTTTTAGTGGAGTAGTGGCATCAGAGTATGTGTATAATGGGTTTTCTCATTACGATTTTCTTTTGAAATTTTATAGAAGTTTTGTCATGGATAAAGTAAGTGTCGAAGTGTTGTTATTGCAATAATTGATATCCAATTATGTATATTTTGTATTACTCTTTCACAAACAAGATTCACCATTCACAAATACACCTAGGAGGCATACTATATACCCATTCTACACATATTTGGATTCGATTTCAAATTTAATCGGGCTCAAAACCAGGGATTTTGTTTTTAGGAATCTGAGAACATAATGTTTTTGGGGCTTTCGTGTTCTCCAAATGGGAGAGTTATGTTTTGAGAATATGTTAGCTCCTTTTAGTATTATGTTTGGATATATTTTAGGTTTATATCCTGGTATAATGTAAATTTTTATATATGGAGGTGTAAGATTAATTTTTTATGTTTTTTTTTTCTAAATATAGTTTTTCCCTTTGATTAATGAATTGGTTATTTGATACATGTATATAATATATTTGTTTCAGGTTTTTAGCTAATGATCACTTTTGCATATGGATTTAGTCTTCATTTTTTGTTTTTTCTCTGTAGATATAGTTAAGGTCCCCAATTATAAGAAGGTTAATTATTATTTTTGTAGATTTAATTCAATTGTAATCATCCCGCAATTTTCGTCACTTCGTTTTTGCAGATCATATCTCTATTTGACAAGCAAGGTGTTCTCTCTACCTCTGTACCTGAACGTCTTTGTTTGTTATTTTTTAATAACATAAAAAGGATGTTTGCGTTCAGATATGGAGTATATGCAGAGACGAAGCGAGGTAGGAGCCAAAGGGGGCCATGGCCCCTCCAAAAGCTCCGGAGTTTTCCTTTATTATAGGTATATCGGTTATATATTGGCTGCTTGTTAGTAAATGGCAGCAGATTTGAATTTTTCCTTTAGTTGAGGGGTATATTGTTGATCGAAAGTTGTAAATGAACGTGAAAGTCCATACCACTTCTATTCACCGTAACGATTTCTATTACTTTTTACCTCTTTGAACTTTCTTTTTTTCCTTCTTCTTTACCTTGAAAGAAGACCTACTGCATAACAAAAAAAAAAAAAACAGCCCCGTCACCAAAGCCTACAATCGATAAGTTTTATTTCCCTGTTTCACATAAATTATTATTTATTTAATTAGTGCATTCTAGAAAGTTTTTAATCGTTGTATGTGAAACTACGAAAAATAATAAATGTATCCCTTGAATTAATTTATTAATTGAATTGAATGATGTGAACTATAAATTTAATTTTGACTGCTTAATTAAGAGTTTAATTTAACACTAGTTTAATTTAATATCTACTTATATGTTATAATTTAATACAAAAAGTGATTGCTAATTATATCAGATTTAGTGACAATGTGGTGAAGCTATTGATTCTTAGTTCTTCATTGGATCCTCAAAATAGGAATACATCTTTTAGTATTGATGATATATGCAAGCTTGTTGATGTAGTTTATCAAGGTACAATTGCAATATTACGAGTCCAAACTTCGAAACAAAATGGAGAATGAATATCTTGAAAATTTTCTTTTGGTCTATATTGAGAGGAAAATCTCAAGAAAGTTTAGTACAGATGAAATTATAATTGAATTTCGTGATTTGAAAACACGTCGAGTGCAATTTTAATAAAATTTTGATATTCCTTTTAATTAAGTTTTGGTTTGTTTTTCACAAAGTGGGTACTTTATATATATATATATATATATATATATATATATATATATATATATATATATATATATGCTCTTGTGCGGACTAGTCCGCATTTTAAGAGTGCGGACTGATCATATGTCACCTAACGGTGCTCCTAGAAATTATCGTCTAAATTATATGTGCACTCTCTCTCTTTTCTGTCACCACCAAGTGACACATATTCGTTCCGCACTCTTAAAATGCGGACTAGTCCGCACAAGAGCAAGATTGATATATATATATATTATTTGGCCCCCTACAAAATTAGATCCTGGCTTCGTCCCTGAGTATATGAGGTCAGTAATGAGTCGGATTGATGAGTTTGTGTTCAAGCATCTACTCTTGGATCATTGGAAGCATTGTTGGAGTTCTTGAAGACCCCATTGGTAAACATTCATGTAAGTTTTATCAGCATAGGCCCTATACATAAGAAGGATGTCATTTAGGCCCTATACATAAGAAGGATGTTTTAGTGTTCATTTTTTTTAGTTTGGGATAGAAATTTTAGAAAAGTGACATTTATTAGAAACAATGTTTTTTTTTACTGTTACACATCAGATTCACTACTTTTTATATAAATTTATTATAAATGGTGTATGTATAATGAGAAGTCACCTGATTGATCAACCGTAATTTTTGGAAATAAATGTTAAAACTAAATGTCCATTTGGAATTTAATTGTATGTATTCTTGGTGTTCAAAACGAAGTTATGTAAGCGGTTTGGGTTTCATGCTAAGTATTGGTGGGGTTAAGAGGATTGTTTACTGTAAAAGTGTAAGGAAAAATGAGTGAAGTTCTAATTTAATCACTCTTACCCAATATTCGGAATGTTTTTACAATCGTGTCTTAATTATGGTCTTGAATTTGTCCTCATCACAGTAGAGACAAATTCAGATGAAACGGTTTTTTAATATGAAAATAATTATACAGTATATGAAAATTGTTTCTTATAAATTAAAAATAGCTAAAATGAATATGTATAAAAAAACATTCTTTTATAAAAAAAACATTTGAAACAGAATTGTATATAATTAAAAATAGTTAAAAACATATTTTTAATTAAAAAAAATTTAAATGGTATTTTACCCCTATTGTATTTTGGACGAATATGTCCCCATTCTTCCACGAGTTATGTCAAATAGGTCATTATTATAAAAAAAATATTATGTTTTTTTTTTTTTGCAACATCTCGTCTATTCTAATACCGGTTGATCAAGCCTTTATTAAATTAAATGGGAATCAATTCTGATTTCATTCTGAGTATCACTGTCGAAAATTAATTAATTACTAATAACCTAATAGTTCGGTTTCCAAATTTTAATCATGAACATGCAGTTAAAACATTAACCCATTTCATCACGCTAATTAATATTTATATAAGCCAATATAATTTCTCAATTAAATCATTTAATTAAGCACACACACGTAAATAATTATGCATTAAAAGTACGGGGTATTACACTTTTGTTGTTTTTTTGAGTTAAGTAGGTTATGTTTATCTTAGTGGTTGGTATTGGTTTACAAAGTGATCCTATGTTTCCATAGTTAACTAATATTGTTCTATAGGATTTTATAAAGTGTAGAAAACTTCCAGGATAGATCAATAATTTTCATACGATATTTAGGACAAATTATTAGTATTGTTATCACGGAATATTAGTTTTCTTGATGTATTTTTTATTTCTTAAACATAGTGGATAGTCTTATAAGCAAAGAAAATTCTGCCCAAATTTTTAAAGATCAATTTTTTTAAAATTACACTTTGTTTTGTTGGGGAACGAATTTTTTTCCGTTTTGCAATTACATACTTTGAAAAAAATTTCCGTGCCTTGAGGCATGGGCATATATATGTATTACTTTGATATTTTATGTATCTCCACGTGTAGTTGTTGATATGTTTATCTTAGGCTTGTTTTATAGGCTTGTTTTATCACATATATCATATATTACCTAGATCTTCAAATTGATTGCTCACTCCTTATCTGGTTTAATAGCATTTTATGTATTTGATTAGCATGCTCACAATCATAAAATTGATTAATTCTATTATATATCATTATGTGCTTAGTTTTTTCATTTCTATTATAAAATTGATTAATTCTAGATAGGGGAAGTTTATAGTTGTGACCATGTTTGGTTAGTGAGATTCTTTTTATTCTATATCATGATTATTGAGAGGAATTTGAAAGATGAGGGGGCATTACTTTAGTAGTTTGGTGCTCGTATGTATACATTGTTATATTCACATGATTCATCTTATTACTCTAATATTGTTATATTTTTAAATCACACATCGGTATATAATTAGTATGCTAGTGCCTGATAGCAAAAAGTGTACACGAAGATCATTGAGGAAGTACTTAAGCGTCTTGTCTTTAAATTTCTTGTCATTGTATTTTGTCTATTTTATGTGTCTTTGGCCAATAAAGTCATGTAGTAGGTCATAAAGGTGATTAATTTTCTTATAATTTTGACTTTGTGTATATTTCATGGAATAAACAAAGGGGGATACTGTAAGAGTATATATATACTCATGTGTCCCACATCATTGGATTGTCGTATTTCATTTTAAGAAACACACTTTGAGTCTAGTTGAATAGGTCTCTTGAAAGCATCCTCAAATTCACACAACATCATTCATATGGTTTGCCCCAGTTAGTCATTTAGGATGAAGGTATATTATCTAGAGGAATTAGATTCACCCCCATGGTTAAATATTATCCTAAATTCACTACAAGAAAAAGTATCATTTATGTGAGTTTAAAAATTAACGTTATGAAAGACAAATGTAAATAGACATAAATAATATACATTTATGTAAAATTAACTTTGAAGGTAAATTTTTATTTCAATTTAAATAAAATTGGGATAAAAAAAAACCATTTATCTCATATTTATATATATATATATATCGAATAAATATACCTTTGTAATTTTATACTTTAACTAAAAACTGGCATAAATGGAAAAAAAGAAGCGGGGCTTATTTTTTTCAACTCCTGCCCCAATTTTCGTTCTTCAAAATCTTTCCCCGCTCACATATACACCTCTCTCTCAAACGCTAGCTCTCTTACACCCTATTTAGATCAATCGTAGATTTCTCTCTCTCTCTCTCTCTCTCTCTCTCTATATATATATATATATATATATATATATATATCCATCTATCAATATATCTTCGCTCTAGAGAGATCATGCAGGTTTCTAGGGTACCGACGAAGCTCCACCACGGCGTAGGTACAAAAACTCGCATTTTGTCTTAAATTTATAGGGTTCCCAGATTGAGTTCTAATCTTTGCTTGATTTTTTCTTCATTTTTTTTTTATTATTTTTGGATTTGAATCTATCTAGATGTACGGATTGGTTAAATTTGTGTATATATAAGGATTTGCAAGAATTTTTGTGTCTCGATTGCGATTTGTTAATTTGATTTGTGTATGTGTGTGCTTGTGTGTTGGAATAACTATTATTGCTACGGCTCATGCCCTATGGATAATTATGAAACTCCAACCCCAAGTGATCCTTTGAAATGGTCGTGGAACTTGTACACCTCTCTATGTAACTGCATTCCTTCTTAATGTATGCGCATACTCTGCTTAATGTGCATTCGTCAGCAAAAGTGTTCACATGCACATAATATATTAAATATTCAGTATAAGTGGTCTCACGCACATAATATATTGAACAATTTAATGTTTATTCTTAAGAGCATATGAAGAAACACACGAACATTTATAACTAACATGTATTAGAATGTGTCAACTTTATTTTGTTCAGACCTTCGAATAGATGTGGAGTAAGTAGAATATATTATAATCTCTCAACTTTATTTTGTGTTTACTCAATGGCGCAACCGTTGTTAGTCCTAACATTATCATAATACGTTACAGTTAAAAATGTGAACCCCTTTTTGAACTCAAAAAGTTCAAAATAGTTATTTCATCCTTGAAAACACTTACCAACTAGAACAATAATATAAATTCCATAAAGAGTAATCACATACCAAACATGGCATCACCTACCAAGCAGGACATCATATTGTCAAAGAAAGAACCCAAATAAAAATTTCAGAAATCCCTAAAAATAAAAATAAAATATTTGGACAGACTTAGCGGTGTCTATTGATCATAATTGATTAGGACATCCTAGACGTGTAAAGTGTAAGGATACATTTATGTCATTTTGAAAATTAACGTTATGTAAGACAAATATAAAATGACATGGAAATATATTTTTAGGAAACATTTATGTTAGTTTAACTTCGAAGGTGAATTTTGATCTCAATCTACATAAAATTGAGATAAAAAAATAAATGATTTATCTCAGGTTTACGTATGAATGAAATACATATCCTCTTGTAAGGATTTGGTTATATTAGACTTTAGTTAGAAACTGAGATAAAAACAAAAAAAGCAGGCTCCTTTCTTTTCATTCCTGCTCCTTCGTGGAATTGGCTCCATATCTGAAAAATTCATTCTACCTTCTCTCATTCTTACCAAAAACAAATATTAGACTCAAAATCAAACGATTTCTCTCACATGATCTCGACACCCCCTCCTCTCTCTTCCGCCTACAGCCTCAAACCTTTGTCGATCACCGCCTCATTTAATAGGTATACTCTTAAGTCTTTGTGTGTTTGAATGTTTGGATTTTATTTATGAGTTTTAGGGATTTGTCTGTTTCGTGTTGTATACTCTTAGGGGTTTCTCATCCACTTCCTCTGCCTCTCTGTAACACAAAGAGTCCTCCTACATGTAATCTCCCTCACACAGGCACATAGACAGACACTTACGATTTGATTTTGGTTCATTTTAGGGCTTTGTTCAGTTTCATTTCGATTAAGATTTATTTCAATTTTATTCATTTTATTTTATATTTGTTTACATGTATCTTTATGTGTTGGGATCTAATTATTTTTTTATGCTTTGTTACCTATTTTTTCTTTTTGCAGGTTACTGATTATACTTGGAATAACCTAAACATGTCTACTCCTTTCTTCTCTTTATTATGTATCTATTTATAGATTTTAGGTCATATTTTTAGTTGCTAAAATGCATGCTTAGGTTTTAGCAGTTCAAAAAATGGGGAAAAAGTTTATTTGACAAGGGTTCACTAAAATGCGGCAATGGGTTTGGTTTCAATATAGAGTGATTTGGTTTAATGTAGCATGACTAATGTTTGGATTACACTATGTCTCCAATTTTCTCTTGGATCCATTGATTCATTTGATTCGAGTTCAGCTTCAAGAGGTAGTTTAGAAACACAGGATTCAACATATATGCTTAGTTCAGCAGCATTTTCACAACATATATGCATACGACATATCCATATGATGCCTTATGAAATTTCAAAGATTTATACCTATCAATGGGTTTTATAGTGTACAACAATGATTTTTATTGTTTAACGTGCTCTTTATTTTGGAACATATTCTCTATTGCAGATTTTTATTGCTCGATGGGTTTTGAACAAGGTGTTTGATAGAATAGTCAAGATAATATATGGTGTAGAGGTGATTTTTTGAAGTTTTCAACATTCCTCGCCTGACAAAAGATAAGGTGATTATAAGGATGTAGCAAAAAAAATTATCTTTTAATGCTGAAGTATTGTTTTTATGTTTTGTTTTAAAATTTAATTTTGATTTCTTTCAACTAATATATTTGCATTATGGAAAACTTGTTGTTGTAGGAAAAATTCAAGAACGTCATGGAAAGTAAGTAATTACAATTCATAGACTAGAAAATATTTTATAACATAAATGAAATGTGCACCAAAGGGCGTTGCTATTGAAAACTTAAATGCTTGTTCCTTAATGGGGATCAATGATTGGGCATAAATATTGTATATTTATTCCCCTAATTTCGGTACATTTGTAAACCTGAGTGATGCAATCGATATGGATTTAACTTACATTTATGCTACTAACCTTCGTTGGCAAGTATTTCATGTTTCGTGTTCCTCCTATGTGCTTTACAGGTTAATTATGCAAGAGGTGCAAAAGAGAAATCGAAACAATGAAAGAAAGGCTAGGAATGCTAGTTCAAGGGAATTTTGGTAATTTTAAAGCTCAATTCCGGAGGAGGAGTCAATTGGAAAGTTGAAAATCTCGGAACAATGAGAACCATGGAAGAAACGGCATCCAAATCCGAGTTACGGTTGAAGAGTTATGATCAATTGAAGTTGAGGAAAAATCCAAGAAGAAAAGAAGAAAACATGAGAAAAATTATAAACTTGAAAAGAGGAAAAAGACACTCAAAACCAGCAAAAATTCCCAAACCTAGGTCGAACCGGTTTGGGGTACCTGCAAACCGGTTCGGGGTTCCTGATGCGCGAAATTGCTCCTTCATTCTGATTGGTCCAAAGAGTTCCATTAGGTTATAACTCATTCTAAAATGTATTTGTACGGAGCTAATGACTTAGAAAATGGGGTTCTTGATAGTTTTTCATAATTTTTTATAAAGGAAAAGGTAGAAGATCATCTAAGAACATAGTTTGAATTATTGGCTTCAAGATTGATTTATTTCGGGATTTTTTCAAGTTTTAATCCAAGTTTCATTCCTCTTATTATTGTTCTTGCATGGTTATTTCCCTTACTTGATTCAACTAATTTTTTTGTTCATAACACTTATTTGCATGTTTCAATATAGTTTCATCACGAGTTCTTTCACATGTAACGTAATTATTTCATGCATCGTTCAGTTTAACATGTCCGGCTAGTTTTAAAAGGGTCGGGATGCATGAACTCAACCTGATGTGTTAGTTCCATGTGTATAAAATTAATCCTCTGAATTTAATGATTTATTACGATCGTATTGCGTAGAAACACAACCATTGTAGATCTTTGGATCTCATTTTCTTCCGAATAACTGGGATGCTTTAGAATGCAATGCGAGTGTCGTTATCGCGTGTACCAATTTACTCGTCCCATGATTAAGTATGGTGCGAGCTTGAACCTCATATACGTAATACTTGGGAGTACTAAATTCTGGGTCTGATTAATCATTTAAATTTATGATTAGTTTTATATCAGCAATACACTAGGGTTGAGGGATTGTATTCCCGTCCTGTTTTCCTCATCATATAATTCAAGTTTTAAGTTATTCATCATTAGTAGTTTAGGCAATTTAGAATAGTTTCATCCAATTCATACTTTAGCTCATTAAATAAATATTTTCAAAATTGCATTTAGTTGTAGTCCATTCCCAAAACCAATCATCTTTTCTTTTTCTTTAGAGTCAGAGTTAGGATTCCTTCGTCTGTCCAATGTCGTCAAAACCTCTGTTGTCCTATTTCCCTGAGGATCGATACCCGACTTATCGGATTATTACTTGAGCGACAGACTTGCACTTGAGCTTAGAGAGTACGCACTTCTGAGACACATTCTTAGTCGTGTTAAGTTTTTGGCGCCGTTGCCGGGGAATTAGGTAGACTTAGGTATAGATCGAGTTAATGTAAAACTTTAACCATAAAAAAAATTCAAAAAAAAATGATGAGCATTACGAGGGAGATATTGGATGAGAGCGAATTGCAAGATATAATAGATGAATTCCTTCGTAATAATTATCCCTTCACGTCACAGAAGCCTTCGAAGGAGAGTGAGAGAGAGTATTCAGATAATGAGCAAGAAATAGGGTTAGGAGGTATGAGCCTAGAGGACTTTGAGAACGAATTCGGGCCGGTGGATGAGAAATTTACTATCAAAGTCCAATCTCTATTGGACTCATTTGGTCACTTAAAAGAGAGCGCATGGAAAGTTAGGATAGATGGTTTCCTTCTTTGTGACCATCCACCCAAGCCACTGGAGTTCTTGGATGCAATCAAGGCCATGGTTAGAATATCGTCTGATTTAGAGCTCGATCCATGCATCATCAAGTTTAGGGACAATCTAGGCCATTCCAAAATTCACTTTGATATTCTCCCCAAGTCGGCCCATTTGAGCTACAAGGTGATTGATCACCTCATTGACTTCACTCACCTCATTCATCATATGCCTCGAGGTGCTCATTTTTTCTATTGGGTCGACTCCCAATTGTTCTGACTTTTATTTTACGATTGGAGGAAGACGAGCGAGACAAGAAGAGCAACATTCCCCGTGCAAAGGGTCGGGTGAGCCTATATAAAAAGATGAGAGGTCGTCGCACCCCCCATGCGTATGGGGTGATTTTTGTTGTATTTTTTAGTCATGTATAAGTGTCATATAGTGTCATGTTGCATTTTAATAATTTTCTTGTTCCATTTGTCGCACTTGTTCTTTTTCTTCTTTATATTTTAGTCCTTTTGATTGAGGACAATGCAAAAGTCTAACTAGGGGGGGTCACTAGTGCATCTTTCTAAAACTTCACAAATTTTCAAAAATGCCCAAAAATTTCCAAATAAAAATAATAAAATTTTGAAAAATCCAAAAATATTTTGCTTCAAAATAAATAAAAATTGGAATTTAAATTTTTCAAAAATATCACCTTTATTCTATTTGAAGTCTCAAATTGTTAAATCCCTATTGCACTAAGACGAAATTGACCAAAGATGAAAATTGTGCGAAAAGTGATGACTTAATGAATAAGTGTGGAGATTAACAAAACCTGATGAGATTTCGAGCCTATCGATTTTTTTAGAGCATTTTAAATCAATCCGAGTTAATGACTAACTCAAAATTCATTTCAGCGTTTTAAAAAGTCGTTGATGATTGCTATTTTATTATTTTGATCAGTTATTGGAAATGGAATGTTGCCTCGAAAAGCGCGCTACAAATCTCTAAATTAAATTAATCTAGAGGCGCATATGGTAAATTAATAAGTAATTCGGATAATGAAGTAGGCCATCGTTTGTTACCCAAAAATATTAGCCATAAAAAGATGTGAAAAATTATCCCTTTGATAACCCCATTGACCAAAATAAAATTTATCCTTTTCGTTTGGTTACCCGAAAAACTCAAGTAGCCCGAAGTTGCAAAAATGGAATATTCATTAAAGTCCGAAAAGTACATAAGAAGGGGCAAGAAAAAGAATATAGCTATGCTCAATAAAAAATAGCAAGAAAAGAAAAGCGTAAAAAAATAGAAAAAGAAATAGAAAAAGAAAAAAAATGAGCAAAATCCCGAAAACTCACTAACGGACATCATAAGAAAATTTTCCAATTCCGAACTTCCCAACCATTTCCATGTTACCCAATCACCTATAGCCTGAAAAAGTCCTAATCGAGTCCGGATTGATAAATTAATTATCGTGTGGAGAGCTAAGACACCAAAAGATAATAAAAGAGATTAATGTGTGAAAAAGAGGCGACGTTCCCGTTTTCCAATGACCGTATTCCGATGATGAGATCTATTCACCATATATTTCCGTCTTTCAATTTATGTGCATGAATTTGCGTCCATTATATTTACTCTTTATATTCCGTACACTGGGAGAATAGCCACAATCCGAGAGATTCGTTTGAGAGAGCATCCCGTGAGCATTTGAATCAAAATGAATTTTTGAAAAGTAACATAATGATCAATCGGTGGAAGTTAGCGGTTCGATTTTTGGCTTCGCACACACACATACTATGACTTGAGACTTGTAAATATGACTTTAAGGTGACTGTTTTTGGGGAGTTTAAATTGTATCATTTTTAAGTTTTTTATTTCTATTTGAGTCAATAAAGAATTTTGTGGGTATATTCACTGTAAACCCTCATGAGACACCACTCGTCCTACTAGGGTAACCTAGGGGTTTAAAGGCTTATTGCATATGCTAAATGCAAAAGCTTGCCCGCAAAAGAGGTATTCTATCCCAATAAAGCGTATAGAAGAGTTGGGACCTTTATTATTTTTCTTTTACATTGCTCGGGATGCGCAAAGTTCTAACTTAGGGAGGTTTGATTAGGCATAAATTCTTCACATTTATCCCCTTAACTTCAGTATTTTTATGATCCCTTGCGGTGTAAATAGCTTGTATTTGTCCTCATATTTATGATAGTAACCCTTTTTGGAAGTATTTCATATTTTGTGTATCTCTTATGTGTTTTACAGGTAGTTCATGCAAGAAAGATTGAAAAGAGAAATCAAAATAGTGAAAGAGACCAAGAATTGGGGAGTTGAAGGGAATTTTTGTAATTTTTAGCCTTATTCTGGAGGTGTGGCCAAGTATAAATTTGAATATCTTTCAATTACAAGAGCACTGGAAAAAATGGCACCCCAATCCGAGCTACAGTGAAGAAGTTATGCCCATTTGAAGATTGAGAAAGAAATCCAGAAATCCAAATGAAAAAGAGGCCCAAAACCAGCAAGTTCCCCAGAACCGGTTCGCCCATTTGTCACGCTCTAGATCCGTTACAAAATTAGTCGCACTTTCTAAGTGTGACAAATTATCATATACGGAATTTTTATTTTGTGCTTATCTTTTAGCCAAAAGAGTTTTCTGTTTTGGGGACTCTTCTAAACGACCTCTAGCCTATATATTTAGTCATTAGGATTCTTTTTATTAAGATTTCATTCATGTAAAAGCTCCATAACAAGTAGGAATATCTAGGAGAAGAATTTACATATTTTGCACCTTTAATTCAAGAGTTTTTTGAGTTTTTCTTCAACCTTTGATTTCTTCCTGCATGTTCTTGTTCTTCAATCATGGTAACTTTTATTTCCGGTTCTTTTATTATTATTTCTCATCTCTCATCTCTCTTTCCAAGAAATTATGAGTTCATGAAATGTAGATAACGCAGTTTTCATTAATTTCACCATGTTAGGCTAGGTTGTTAAAGGTTGGGATACATGAACTCAACCTGATGTGGTAGTTGCATGTGTATAAAATTAATCCTCTAAATTTATTGATTTGATTATGACCGTATTATGTAGAAACACAACCATTGTAGATATTTGGATCTCGATTGCTTTCGGGTAATCAGGATGCTTTAGAATGCAATGCGAGTGTCGCTATCACGTGTACCGATTTACTCGTCCTCTAATTAAGTATGGTGCGGGCTTGAACCTCATATATGTAATGCTTGGGAGTACTAAATTATGGGTCTTATTAATCATTTAAATTTACGATTAGTTTTATACCAGCAATACACTAGGGTTGAGGGATTGTATTCCCGTCCTGTTTTCCTCATCATATAATTCAAGTTTTAGTTTAATCATCTTCAGTCTTTTAAGTAATTTAGAGTTTGCATTTAGTTAATTAGTTATTTCCCATCTCAATCATATTTTCATTTCTTTTTAGAGTCAAGTTAGGGTTAAGAGTCTTACCTTTGTCGTCACATTAACTCGTCCTAGTTCCCTGAGGATTCGATGCCCTAATTAGCCACTATACTCCGCAAGAGTATAGTTATAGTTTAGGTTTTTTTATTATGGTTGGAAGCCGATAACAACGACTAGCGTATTACACGGATGCTCGGTTTCCAAAAACATAAACAAATTTAAGAGCACAAAACTATTCCTCACCATCTCTCATCACCCTGTTAATGCAAAATTATGAACTCACTCCAACTCCCCATAATAATCCAACCCACATTGACGAAAATCCAATAGTTGAGTACGACCCTGATAGCCCTCACACTCCTAACACTCCACAATTCTGGGTTCCGCCTCCCACACCATCACACTCACTCACAAATAATACTCTGTTTTCCCTCTTTGGACACACTTCAGAACACGCTCCGAGTATACCCAGTGAGGACACATAACCTTTAAGTGAGAGAAATATGTCACAACACGGTAGTGTAACCGCCGGTGAGGAAAAGGTCCCGTATCTCCCTTTAAGAGACATCTTATATCCCGAGTGCACTGTCACTCCGGGATGCATTTTACTCCCATATAATGCAGGGAAATTTCGCTTTAGGAATGGGATGATCCAGATACTCCCCACTTACCATGGATTGGATTCAGAAAAGCCATATGCCCACATCATGGAATTTTAGGAGACAGGCGAGACTCTCAGCTATCAAACTTGCACAAAAGATGTGCTCCACCTTAAACTCTTCCCATTCTCGCTAAAGGATAAGGCTAAGACCTGGCCATGGTCTTTACCTACAAATTCAATTTCATCATGGAACGAGTTACAATCTAAATTTCTTAAGAAATTCTTTCCTCCACATCAAATGAACTCCATCAAGGCTCAAATTCAAAATTTTCGACAATTAGAAAATGAGTCATTCGATCGATCCTACGAGCGTTTCAATGAGTTAATTACTTCGTGTCCTCATCATGGATTTGATAAAATGCAAATCATTTCCTTCATCCATAATGGGCTAAACATTAATTCTAAGCAACTCATTGAAACCATGTGCGATGGTCCATTTGTCGACCTAGACACCAACGATGCTGAGCTTCACCTGAGGTATGTCGTCGAGACTACCCAATCCTAGGATACATCTAACCCTAATGCTCAAAATCTAAATTGCCAAGTGACCACCACTCTATCGGCGTCTCGCCTATTTCACGTAGAAAAGAATTATATGACGGACTGTCAACTCGATGTACTTGAGAAAGGAATTCGAGACCTAATTGAAGTATATGGAAGGGGATTGACTGGATCCATCCCAAACCCCATCGATAAGGTGTGTGCGATTTGTGAGGCGAGTCATTCAACTGATGAATGCCCGACTATACCCGCCTGCAAAGTTATGCTTCAAGAATAAGTAAGTCTTATAGGAGGATTTAAGGGTAATTTCGATGCACTGCACGGGAATTCTTACAACCGTTCCTGGAAAAAACATCCTAGTTTTAGCTATGGGAAACAATATGTTGTGATGAATCCTAATTCACATGTTGCTCCTCCTCCACCACCGCACTTTTAACAAGCTCCACACATGCAAGGACATGTGCAAGCACCACCACCTTAAGGAGCATATATCACTCCACTACGGAGAAATCTCGAGAATACGATCAACCACTTTTTCAATACCCAAAATGCAACTAATGCTAGGCATGAGTGCATGATCAATGACATGAATGCGAACATTTCAAAGTTGAAATCATCGTTGAGTATCCAAGAGAAAGGCAAGTTTTCTGCCCAGGGCCAAAAACCGCCATAAGGTCAAACTAGTGTTAGCTCCACCTCAACAGAACATCAGGAGCAATGTCAAGTTGTGACCACTCTTCGTAGTGGGAGAGTCATTGATTTATCACCTCCCCCACATGACGCAACCAAAGACAAGGAGATTTCACCCAGCACGAAAGAGGCCAAAGATTTTCCCTTGAATTAGAGTGATAAAGAAGACACTAGTGAGCTCGAGGTATTAGTGAAACCACCCATGGCGGAACCATTTGCTCAAAGGTTGGTTCCTTCCCACAAAAGAAACCCCCGGGATGAAGTGCTAGACGTGCTTAAGCAAGTAAAGTTAAATTTACCTTTCGTCGATGCCATTAAGTAAATTCCAGCTTATGCGAAAGTCATTAAGGACTTGTTAACAGTGAAGAGGAAGAGGAAGGTAAAGAATAACGTCTTTCTAGCACAGAACGTGAGCTCCATCCTACTTAATGATCTCCCGCCAAAATTCAAAGATCCCGGTGCACCCACCATTTCCTGTATCATTGGAGAAAATAAAATTAAAAAATCCTTACTTGACTTGGGAACAAGTGTCAATATCCTCCCTTACGCCATCTATAGGAAACTTGATCTGGGAGACCTCAAGCCCACAAAGATCACTCTCCATTTAGCGGATCAAACCGTGAAGATCCCAAGAGGTATAGTTGAGGACGTGATCGTCTAAGTTGACACTTTCTACTTCCTGGTAGACTTTGTCATTTGGGACACGGAGCCCTCCTTCCTCTCAAGCAATCATGTTCCCATCATTCTTGGGCGCCCATTCATGGCTACGGCAAATGCAATTATCAATACTCGAAATAGGCAGATGCAACTCACCTTTGGGAACATGACCTTAGAGACTAACATCTTCCATATACCCCAACATACGGGTGAAGAAGATGATCTTCACACGGTAACCTTCATCGACGAGATTGTAGAGGAGTATTTTGAGGAAAACTATTATGGAGATGCCCTAGGGTCCTGTTTATTATCGAGCCATGAGAGTGAGGGAAGTTGAGGAGTTGAGAGAGTTACTTGATGAGAGAGAATCGAACGAGAGAGCATCGAACGAGGACACGAGAGATGTGAATTGGGTTTCTCGATTCGAGGAGTTACCATCGAGGGAGAGATGCATGGTTCCCTCCAGCGATAAATTTCTCACACTTACATTGAATAAACTACCATCCCATATTAAATATGCATACCTAGGAGAGGATGAGACATTTCCTGTTGTTGTCTTCTCTATCCTAAACGAAGAATGGGAGGGTAAACTGTTACAAATTCTAAGGAAGGACCAAAGTTCTTTCGGTTGGTATATTGCTGATTCGAAGGGGATAAGTACTTTGATTTGCACCCACAAGATTCAGCTCGAGGAGGATGCCAAGCCCTCTAGATAAATGTAAAGAAGGCTAAACCCCAACATGAAAGAAGTAGTGAGGACCGAAATAATTAAGCTATTGGAGGCCGAGATTATCTACCCAATCTCGAATAGAAAATGGGTGAGTCCTATTCAAGTTATCCCGAAGAAGTCGGGCATGAAAGTGATCGAAAAGTCTAAGGGAGAGTTAGTTCCCCAATGTACCACCACCGGGTGGCACGTTTGCATTGATTACCGGAAACTCAATGCGAGAACTTGGAAAGACCATTTCCCCTTGCCATTTATTGATCAGATGCTTGAGAGAGTAGTGGGCCACCCTTACTATTTCTTCCTTGATGGTTATTCCGGATATAACCAAATTGAGGTAGATGTAATTCACCAGGAGAAAACAACCTTTACTTGCCCCTTTGGTACATTTGCCTACAAACGTATGCCATTCGACTTGTGTAATGCACCCGCGACCTTTCAAAGGTACATGTTGAGCCTATTTAGTGACATTGAGAGAGGACTCGAAGTGTTCATGGACGATTTTAGCATTTTGGCACCTCTTTCGATTTGTGTCTCGCAAAGCTGGAAAAAGTACCTGCCCAGTGTGTGGAGAAGAACTTAGTGATAAATTGGGAGAAATGTCGTTTTATGGTCACTGAGGGAATAGTTCTTGGCCACATAGTTTCATTCAAGGGGATAGAAGTTGATAAAGCTAAGATAGATGTCATAGCCGATCTACCCCCACCAAAATCAATCAAAGACGTGCGCTCCTTCTTGGGCCACGTGGGGTTTTATCGAAGCTTCATTAAGGACTTTAGCGCCATCTCTAGACCCTTAAGCAACCTACTCATAAAGGACACCCCATTTGAATGGACAGAAGCATGTCATAGCGCTTTTGAAAAGCTAAAAACTATGCTTGTGTCCGCTCCCAGATTGGTCCTTACCATTCGAACTCATGTATGATGCTAGCGATTATGCAATAGGGGCTATTTTGGGCCAAAGAAAAAGACAAACATGCTCATGTCATCTACTACGCTAGCCAGACTCTTACTAGAACACAACTCAATTACTCCACCACAGAGAAAGAGTAGCTAGTGGTAGTCTTTGCTCTTGACAAATTTCGGTCCTACCTTATCGGTTCTCCCATAACTTGCTTCACCAACCATGCGGAATTAAAATACCTACTTGTGAAGAAAGACGCAAAGTCGTGCCTCATAAGGTGGATCCTACTCCTACAAGAGTTTAATCTCTCCATTAAAGATAAGAAAGGAGTAGAAAACATCGTAGCCGACCACTTATCACGGCTTTCGTCCGATGTACTTAGTGATCCAATACCCATACACGAATACTTCCCGGATGATCAACTCTTTGCTACCTCTTTTTTGCCCTTGTTTACGGATATCATGAACTATCTTGTCATACGATTTGTCCCTCCCGATTGGACACCACAAGATGAGAAGAGGTTTATTACTTGGTCGCGCATGTTTTCTATGATGATCCTTTCATGTTTAAATATTTCTCCGACCAAATCATCCGACGTTGTGTACCGGATGATGAGATCCCCACAGTCATCCAATTATATCATTTGGAAGCTTGTGGAGGTCACTTTTTGACGAAAAAGACGGCCGCTAAGATTATTCAATGCGACCTGTGTTGGCCCACAATCTTTCGGGATGTGAATAATTGTTGCAAATCATGCGATAGGTGTCCAAGGATAGGAGCAATTACCCGACGAGACATGATGCCATTGACCCCGATACTCATTATTGAGATTTTTGACTGCTGGGGTATTGACTTCATGGGCCCTTTTCCCCCATCTTTTAGTTTCCTATACATCGTTGTCGCGGTAGACTACATTTTTAAATGGGTAGAATCCATAGCTACCAAGACTAATGACAGTAAAGTGGTGATTAGGTTCCTACAGGAACACATACTTTCCCGCTTCGATGCTTCGAAAGCGATAATCAGTGATAACGGCACGCACTTTTGCAACAGGACATTTATGAAGCTCATGAGAAAGTATGGCGTCGTTCACATGGTTGCCACGACCTATCACCCACAAACGAATGGGCAGGATGAACTAGCGAATTAGGAGATCAAGAACATTCTTGAGAAGACCGTTAATCCCACCCGAAAAGATTGGTTACTTCGATAGAATGATTCACTGTGGTCCTATCATACCGCATACAAAAATCCTCTCGGCATGTCCCCATTCCTCTTTGTGTATGGAAAACCTTGCCATCTTCCCGTGGAATTAGAGCACAAGGAATATTGGGATATTAAGAAGTTAAATTATGACATGGATTAAGCCGGTGAAACTCGCAAGCTTCAATTGAATGAATTAGAAGAGATACGCAATGATGTGTATGAGAACGCAAAAATTTCCAAAGAAAGGATGAAACTCGCTCACGATAACATCATTCGATGCAAAGAGTTTCTTCCCGGACAAAACGTGCTTCTCTATAACTCCCGACTTCATCTATTTCCGGTCAAGTTGCGGTCACGATGGAGTGTCCCATTCGTTGTAAGGAATTTTTTCCCTCATGGAGCTGTGGAATTAGACGATTTAAAGAGGGAAATACTTTTAAGGTAAATAGACAACGCCTAAAGCCATATCAAGAGGCGAGTGTGGAAGAAGTCGACACCGTTTGGTTTTCGAACCCCGTTTACGGGGTAGAGTGAGCTTAAAATGAGAGGTCGTCGCACCACCGACGCGTATAGGGTGAATTCTTGTGTCTAGTAGTCGTGTGTGAGTTAGGGTATTTTGTAGTCCAGAGCACGGTTCACGAGAGGGATTGAGTTAGAGCACTTTTTGAGAGAGTTTGTACATATTTCTAGGGCTTGGTTGAGGCAATTTTAGGGCACCTGAGGGTCTAGAACATTTTTAGAGGCATTACGCACAAGATAGAACATGAGAGAACACTTAGAATTTGAGAGAAGAGAGAACCAAACCCTTTTGGCCAGCAAATTTCCTCGAACCCAGGTCGAACCGGTTTGGGGGGTGAACCGGTTCGGGGTACCTGGCAGATTCTCCCCCCTATTTTCCAAATTCATTCTCTTCCCCCCTCTTTTCCCTCCATCCATTTCCCTACGATTTTATCCCCTCCAAAACCGTCCCCCCTTCCACTTTCAATCCAAATTCCTTCGCTTCTTCCTCTCCTTCCAAACACATTCCCCTTTCCAACCAAAAACCCATCCCCAACACCTATAAAATCACCCCCACCCCTCATCCATTTCTCACACCAAAATTCACTCTCCCTCTCCTCTATCCCATATCCTTCTTCTCTACATATCTCTCCCTCTCACCATGTCGCGTCCCCGCCGAGCCAACTTCCGCCCTAAGAAATATGATGACAACATCATCCTTGATGACTATTTTTAATATATTTATTGGTAGTGTTTTGTTGTCGGTGGTTAAAAATTGTTAGACACATGCTCTCTCCCCTCTTTTGTAACACATGCTCCTCCGTTGTTATAATAAAATTATGCATTTATGTTTTAATTTGTTTGTTTTATTTTTTCGCACTTTTCATTCGCTTTGAGTTAGATTTTAGTCCTTTTTGCTTGAGGACAATGCAAAAGTCTAAGTTAGGGGGGTCACAAGTGTGTATCTCTAAAACTTTACAAATTTTGAAAAAATCATAAAATTTTGAAAAATCCAAAAATATGTTTCTTCAAAATAAATAAAATTTGGAATTCAAATTTTTCAAAAATAACATTTAAAGTCGATTTAAAGTCTCAAATTGTAAAGACACAATACAGAAAGCCGAAATTGACCAAAGATGGAAATTGAGCGAAAATGGACGACTTAATGAATAAGTGTGGAGATTAACAACCGCGGTGAGATTTGAGCCTTTCATTTTTGTGAAATTTATAAATCAATTCGAGTTAATTGTTAACTCAAAGTTCTTTTCAGCAGTCTAATAATTCATCGAGGATCTCAAGTCTTTCATTTTGATCGGTTTAGAGAAATGTGTGTGACATTTCCTTGAAAAACGTGCCAAAGAAATCTCTAAATTAAATTAATCTCGAGACGCCTATGGTAACGCAATTAGTATTTTGGACAATGAAGTAGGCCATCGTTTGTTACCCAAAAATATTGGAAATAAAAAGTTATGAAAAATCATCCCTTTTGTAACCCATTTTGAGCCAAATAAAAGTTTTTCGTTTCATTGGATAACCCGAAAAAATCAATTAGCCCGGAATTGTGAAAATTGAATATTCATCAAATAAAGACCGAAAAGTGCATAAGGGGCAAGAAAAAGAATAGAAATGCTCAACAAAAATAGCAAGAAAAGAAAAGAAGTGAAAAATAGAAAAAATAGAAAAAGAAGAAGAAAATGAGCAAAAGCCCGGAAAAGCACTAACGGACATCATAAGAAAAAATTTCCAAATTCCGAAATTCTTAGCCTTTTCCAATTTTACCCAATACACCTTCAACCCGTAAAAGTCCTAACCGAGTCCAAAATTTTGAAATTGATTACCGCGTGGAGAGATAAAACACCAAAAGATAATAAAAGAGATCGAAAATATGAATAAGAGATAATGTTCCCGCTTTCTTATAACCGTAATCCATTGATGAGATCCAATTACAATAAAATTTCTGTCTTTTTATTTGTGTGCGTGAACTTGGTTCCAATCTATTTACTCTTATAAATCATGCCCAGCGAGAGAATAGCCACATTTCGAGTGATCCGTTCGTGAGAGCATCCCGTGAGATTTTGAAATCAAAACGAATTTTCGGATAAGTAACGTAATGGTCAATCGGTATTAATTCGTGGTTAAATTTCTGGATTCGCACACACGGACTATGATTTGAAACTCTTGAACATGATTTTATGATGACTATTTTCAGGAAAAGTTTGAGTTATACAATTTTTGTGTGTTTTGATTTTTCTTTGAGTCGAATTTTGGGGGTACATTCACTGCAAACCCTCACGAGACAACACTCGTCCTACTAGGGTAACCTAGGGGATTTAATGGCTTGTTGCATACGCTAAATGCAATCGCTTGCCCACAAAAAAGGTATTATATCCCAATATTATGTTTAGAAGAGTTGGGACCTTTATTCTTTCTCTTTTACATTGCTCGGGACACGCAAAGTTCTAAGTTAGGGGGGTTTGATTGGGCATAAATATTGTATATTTATTCCCCTAATTTTGGTACATTTGTAAACCCAAGTGATGCAATCGATATAGATTTAACTCACATTTATGCTACTAACCTTCATTGGCAAGTATTTCGTGTTTCGTGTTTCGTGTTCCTCATATGTGTTTTACAAGTTAATTATGCAAGCGGTACAAAGGAGAAATCGAAACAATGAAAGAAAGGCTAGGAAGGCAAGTTCAAGGGCATCTTGGTAATTCTGAAGCCCGATCCCGGAGCAGGAGTCAACTAGAAAGTTTAACATCTCAGAACAATGAGCACCATGGAAGAAACGGCATCCAAATCCGAGTTATGGTTGAAGAGTTATTATCAATTAAAGTTGAGGAAAAAACCAAGAAGAAAAGAAGAAAACATGAGAAAAATTCTAAGTGTTGAAAAGAGGAAAAAGGCACTCAAAACCAGTGAAAATTCCCGAACCCAGGTCGAACCGATTTGGGGTCGAACCGGTTCGGGGTACCTGCAATCGATTCGGGGGTCCTGATGCGCAAAATTGCTCCTTCATTCTGATTCGTCCAAAGAGTTCCATTAGGTTATAACTCATTCTAAAACGTATTTGTACGAAGCTAATGACTTAGAAAAAGGGGGTTCTTGATAGTTTTTTTTATAAAGAAAAAGGTTGAAGATCATCTAGGAACATAGTTTGAATTATTGGCTTCAAGATTGATTTATTCCAGGTTTGTTTTCAAGTTTTAATCCAAGTTTCAATCCTCTTATTATTGTTCTTGCATGGTTATTCACTACACCGAATCCTACGAATGGTCACGCCCAGTGGGTCACGGCCCAAGTCCGCGACCAGCTGGTCACGGACTTGGGCCGTGACGCACTCAATATTTGGCGTGACCATATTTATTATCACACTATATTATCGATGCTCTAGAAGTAGTCACGGACCAAGTCCGTGACCACGGTGGTCGCGGACTTGGGCCGTGACCAGGTTGTGACCATCTTGGCGCCAAACTCACCCCAAAATTCCCTCCAAGCTTGGTCGCGGAGGGGTCACGGACCAAGTCTGTGACCGATGGCATGACGAAGAATATAGTACACACATTGAGGGTCACGGCTTAGGGACGTGATAATTTCTTGGTGTGGGTCACGGCTATGGGCCGTGACCATACCTCATTTAAGCAATAGGGTTGATGAAAAAGGGTCGTGAATCACTGATTAAAGGTCACGGCTATGGGCCGTGACCATTTCTTGGTGTGGGTCACGACTATGGGCCCTGACCATCCTTCAATTCAAGGTCTGAAACTAGTCGCGCATGGGGGTCACGGCTATGGGCCGTGACCATCCTTCAATTCAAAGTCTGATATTGGTCGCGCATGGGGATCATGGCTGTAGGCCGTGACCATTGGCCATTCATGTAGCAGCAGTAAGGTTATGGGTTGCGAGGTGGGTCACGGCTGATGGCCGTGACCATGTAATTCCTAAAAAACATGCACTTTAACATTTGACCCCTTTAATTTTCATTTACTCGCTTCTCTCTCTCTCTCGTCAAAGACAAATCTGTGGCTTCTCTCTCTCGTCAAACACCGGTGGGTTTTCTCTCTCTCTGTTGCCGACCCCTGCTGCCACCGGTAACGTTAGCATACTTTAATTTCTATTTTGATTTGTTTGATGAGATACATATAATTGAATGAGGGTTATTGGTTTTTTGATTTCGGTTTCATGAGATACATTCATATATATCTGTTTTGATTTTTGTTTGATGAGATACAAATACAGATACTTTAATTTTTGTTTTGTTCTTTTATGTGTGTAATTGTATGTATGTATGTATGTATGTATGTATGTATGTATGTATGTATGTATGTATGTATAGATTTATGTCAAAAAAATATTAGGGTTTAAGTAAACCCTAGATTATATGTGTGTATGTATAGGTTATGTCAATAAACCCTAGATTATATGTACGTATTTTTTTGGCAAAATATTATTCAAAACTCTAGACATTATATTTTTTTGACAAAATATAATCAAATGGATTTATAATAAGTAAAAAAAATTACATCCGCCTTTTTGTGGGTTATATATATGCATAGATTTATGTCAAAAAAATATTAGGGTTTAACTAACCCTAGATTGTATTGTGTATGTATAGATTATGTCAATAAATCCTAGATTGTATGTGTATGTATTTTTTTTGACAAAATATGCTTTTCTTTTTTTTTGACAAAATATGATTAAATGATTATTTTGGCATACGAGTCGCAAACACGTGTGCACATTACTATAGTGAGATATTGTTGGCTTGGTTGTTGGATACTATGTTGAATTTATTGAATTTATACTAGTGTCGATAAATGTACATGTTATTAAATTTGTTGGGTGTGCTCTTGATTTGCCTATGAAAAAGTATATCACGTATCTTGCGATTAATGTGCCTTTTTTACGTTTATGTCAAGATATTAGGAGGCTACAACTTGACATGGAACAAATACACCACCGCCGGCTGATCTCTTCTCCACCACTGGTTGAATCTCCACTCCACCGACCACCATAGCAGGTTTCTATATCTACCTCTCCCACACGCACAAACGCACAATGGAACACACGCACAACGGAACACACGCACACACACCTACATCAATTTATGTATGTCGGGGTTAGATCCTGACATAAAGGTAGGCGGTCGGCACCAGATCTGCATTGGGTTTGTGCCGATTGAAGCTGGACAAGGGTTTGGTTGGTCGGGGGTTGCTGGTGGTAGGGTTTTGGTATGGTGGTGGTTGGTTGGAGGGAGTGCGGGGGGCAGAAGGTAAAGGTGAGGTGGTAGTTGAAATGACGGAGGAGGAATTGAAGGGATTGTGATGATGGGAGATTTTTTATTTATTTTTGCTTTTTTACTATTTTAATTTTGTTTTTGGGTTGGGATATTTTTTTTCTCTTTTAGGTAAAAAATGGAGGGCATCCTGTTTCTAGGCTTAATTACAACGAATTAATATTTAAGGGGGTGAATTTGTCGGGTATTTATTTTAAGGGGTGTCCCATAACTCTTATGGTCCTTATTAACTTTTATGTTGTTTTATGCGCTTTTAAGATTTTGACATCTAAATGTGCAATGTTTACTAGTTCAAGTTATTTAGAAATGTTTCTCCTCAAATTATTAATGATGAAATTGATTATTTACGATTAAGTCGTAAATGTTGTCTCCTAAGTAACACGAATTCAATTGTTTAATAAAATATGAAATGATAATAATTTTAAGAAACATTCACAACATTACATTGTTATGTCTAATGTGTAGCTGATGAGAGAAAACATTTATTGTTTCAGGTGTTTGTTTTCTTTGCTTCCAGAAACATCTCGAGAAAATGCCATGGTTAAAGTGTGAGGTGCACTGTCAACTCAATTCTTTTGGTGGATTCTCAAGGTTTGATTTATTGGCTTAATTCTTCAATTATACATTACATATATATATATTTACTCTCTTTGTCTTTAAACTGTTCGCTGGTTTGTTATTTTATTTACAAAAAGTTAGACTTAGGCATGAAAAACATGCCATCGAAGGGTGTACAACGGGGATCCCGTTTTGAGTGTACGATGTCAATTTGAGTGTACGACAGGGATCCCGGTTTGAGTGTACGATGGGGATCCCGGTTTGAGTGTACGATCGCGTAGTCATAGGGATCCCGATTTGAGTGTACAACGTAAATTTGCAAAAAAAAAAAGGCTTAAACATAAAAAAATGCAATCAATGGGTGAAAATGTAAAACAACCACAAACGGTTCGGTAAGTGTCACGAACACCTCTCACAGGACCACTGTGACTCGTAGAAACTGACCGCGTAGTCACGGGGCTCCCGGTTTGAGTGTACGACGTAAATTTGTAAAATGTTAGACTTAAGCATAAAAACATGCCATCCAAGGGTGAAAACGTAAAACAAACACAAAACGGTCTCGTAAGAGTCACGAGCACCTCGTAGGGGACCAATGTGACTCGTAGGAACCGATCGCGTAGTCACGGGGTTCTCGGTTTGAGTGTACGACGTAAATTTAAAAAAAATCGACTTAAGCATAAAAACATGCCATCGAATGGTGAAAACATAAAACAGCCATAAAACGGTCCCGTAAGTGTCACGAGCGCCTCACATGGAACCAATGTGACTTGTAGAAACTGACGGGACCAACACCTCCCACGTGACCAATATAACTCGTAGGAACTGACCCCGAAGCCGCAGGTCTCCCGGTTTGAGAATACGACGGTAATTTGCATATTTTTAGACTTAAGCAAAACATGGCGTTAGAGGGTGAAAACTCGAAAAAGCCCCCGAACGGACCCGTGGGTGGAACCAACACCTCCCATGGGACCAATGTAACTTGTAGGAACTGCCCCGTAGCCGCGGGACTCCCGGTTTGAGAATATGATGATAATTTGCATATTTCTTGACTTAGGTTTAAAAACGTGACGTTAGAGGGTGAAAACTCGAAACAGCCACTGAACGTCCCCGTGGGTGGCACCAACACCTCCCACGGGACCAATGTAACTCGTAGGAACTGACCCCATAGCTGCGGGTCTCCCGGTTTAAGAGTACGACAGTAATTTGCATATTTCTACACGTAGGCTTAAAAACATGACGTTAGAGGGTGAAAACTCGAAACAGTCCCCGAACGGCCCCGTGGGTGGCACCAACACCTCCCACGGGACCAATGTAACTCGTAGGAACTAACCCCGCAGCCGTGGGTCTCCCGGTTTGAGAACACGACATTAATTTGCATATTTCTAGACTTAAGCAAAACATGGCGTTAGAGGGTGAAAACTCGAAACAGCCCCCGAACGGCCCCGTGGGTGGGACCAACACCTCCCACGGGACCAATGTAACTCGTAAGAAATGACCCCGCAGCCGCGGGACTCCTGGTTTGAGAATACGATGATAATTTTCATATTTCTTGACTTAGGCTTAAAAACATGGTGTTAGAGAGTAAAAACTAGAAACAGCCCCCGAACTTCCCCGTGGGTGGCACCCACACCTCCCACGGGACCAATGTAACTTGTAGGAACTCACGCCACAGCTGCGGGTCTCCCGGTTTGAGAGTACGACGGTAATTTGCATATTTCTAGACTTAGGCTTAAAAACATGACGTTAGAGGGTGAAAACTCGAAACAACCCCTGAACGGCCCAGTGGGTGGCACCAACACCTCCCCCGGGACCAATGTAACTAGTAGGAGCTAACCCCGCAGCCGTGGGTTCCCAATTTGAGAATACGACGGTAATTTGCATATTTCTAAACTTAAGCAAAACATGGCGTTAGAGGGTGAAAATTTGAAACAGCCCTCGAACGTCCCTATGGGTGGCACCAACACCTCCCACGGGACCAATGTAACTCGTAGGAACTGATCCCGCAGCCGCGGGACTCCCGATTTGAGAATGCGACGATAATTTGTATATTTCCTGCTTAGGCTTAAAAACATGGCGTTAGAGGGTGAAAACTCGAAACAGCCCCCGAACGTCCCCATGGGTGGCACCAACACCTCCCACAAGACCAATGTAACTCGTAGGAACTGACCCCGCTATCCCGGGTCTCCCTATTTGAGAATAAGAAGGTAATTTTCATATTTCTAGAATTAAGCAAAACATGGCGTTAGATGGTGAAAACTCGAAATAGCCCCCGAACGGCCCCGTGGGTGGCACCAACACGTCCCACGGGACCAATGTAACTCGTAGGAACTGACCCTGCAGCCGCAGGACTCCCGGTTCGAGAATACGATGATAATTTGCATATTTCTTGACTTAGACTTAAAAACATGGCGTTAGAGGGTGAAAACTCGAAACAGCTTCTGAACGGCCCCGTGGGTCGTAATAACACCTACCACGGGACCATGTAGCTCATAGGAACTGACCACGCTGCGGTGGGACTCCCGATTCGAGAATACGACGATAATTTGCATATTTCTACTTGGTTACTGATAATTTTAACTCATATATGCAATTTTTCATCTTGATTAATTTTTTTTGTAAAACTACTTGGTTACTAATATTTATTTTTATGTATCCTATCATTTATAGGATTTTTTCACGCGGAACAAACAAAGGAGGCAATGTTCTACAGCATGAAGATTATTTATATCTTGTGGACATTCAGGATTTTGTTTTTTGTGTTACAGTCGTGCAGGCTTTTATTGTTTAGTTTTATGGCCGTGCGGGCTTTTATAATTTGATTGTTGAATTTTATGTCCGTGCGGGCTTTATAATGAGTAGGTTTTACATTTACAGGTTTTGGAATGTTAAGAAAATAGAGGAAACTCTACCCAATTTTTTTTTTGGTCTGTGAATTATTAAGACGTGTAATATTTATAAGTTTGTATATATATTTGTTTATTAACAACGTTCTCGATTCGTAATTTGTGATTGGACCCTCAATTTTAGGATTGGACCAAACAAATATATTTTTTAAAATTATAGTTAAATATGGTCATGGACTTTGTCCATGACCATTTTTATTTTTTTTGTCACGCATAAAAATGGTCGCGGACTTGGACCGCGACATTTTTTTTATATTTTTGGTCACGGTTATGTGTCACGGCCAAAGTCCGCGACCATGTTTTTCCTTTTTTTCGTCACGGTTATGGGTCACGGACTGGGGCCGCGACCTTTTTTTTTTTGTCACGATTGCGGGTCGCAAACTTTGGCCGCGACCAATATGTCACGGTTGTGGGTCACGGATGAGGACCGCGACCAATTTTTTTTTTATTTTTTTGTCACGGTCGTGGGTCGCGGACTTTGGCCGGGACCAATTTATCACGGATGAGGGCCGCGACCCGTCACGACATGGGTCACGGCCCAAGTCCGCGACCATCTGCCGTGACCCCTCTCGACCGTGACCATTTTTTGGTCACGGACTTGGGCCGCGACGCCCAAAAATGGTCATGGCCCAAGTCCGCGACCCACAGTTTTGGTCATAAATTTTGGCCGTGACCAATCGCCAATTTTGGTGTAGTGATTTCCTTTACTTGATTCAACCAATTTTTTTGTTCATAACTTATTTGCATGTTTCAATATAGTTTCATCATGAGTTCTTTCCCATGCAATGTAATTATTTCATGCATCGTTCAGTTTAACATGTTCGTCTAGTTTTAAAAGGGTCGGGATGCATGAACTCAACCTGATGTGGTAGTTGCATGTACATAAAATTAATCCTCTGAATTTAATGATTTATTACGACCGTATTGCGTAGCAACACAACCATTGTAGATCTTTGGATCTCATTTTCTTCTGAGTAACTGGGATGCTTTAGAATGCAATGCGAGTGTCGTTATCGCATGTACCGATTTACTCGTCCTCTGATTAAGTATGGTGCGAGATTGAACTTCATATACGTAATGCTTGGGAGTACTAAATTCTGGGTCTGATTAATCATTTAAATTTATGAATAGTTTTATACCAGCAATACACTAGGGTTGAGGGATTGTATTCCCGTCCTATTTTCCTCATCATATATTTCAAGTTTTAAGTCATTCACCATTAGTATTTTAGGCAATTTAGAATAGTTGCATTCAATTCATACTTTAGTTCATTAAATAAATATTTTCAAAATTGCATTTAGTTGTAGTCCATTCCCAAAACCAATCATCTTTTCTTTTTCTTTAGAGTCAGAGTTAGGATTCCTTCATCTGTCCAACATCGTCACAACTCTGTTGTCCTATTTTCCTGAGGATCGATACCCGACTTATCGAATTATTACTTGAGCAATAGGCTTGCACTTGAGCCTAGAGAGTATGCACTTCTGAGACACATTCTTATTCTTGTCAATCAACCGTGGAAACTATTTCAAGCTTTCATTAATACAAAGTTCATTGCATGTATCAAGGTCCTATATATAGGTTTTTATAGTTACAAAGTTTTCTAATAAGATTGTGGATAATTCTACACTTATTTGAACATGAATCTTAGCGTTATCACAATACTAGACTAAACATATAAAAACTGATTACCCAAAATGTCATCCCGTTCAATAGCATTAGTTTTACATAAAACCCAAAACGGTTTAATCATGTCAATCAAATATGATTTTCCTATAAGTATTTTTAAATCTAACTTACACAAAGTTATATAATGATTTAGTGATTTTTTCCCTATGTTTTTGTGCAAATGTCTAATTATGATAATTTCACTATTTTGTTCTATTTTTAAACTCGATCATATATAGTATGTAGTCTCTTTTGTTTAAATTTTACTTGGCCTCATTATTTCAATTTCTCAAATGTAATTGTTCCATGTCTCTATATCTTTTTCAGGTGTCATCTTAGTTTATATATTCTTCAGGTGTCCATAGGATAAAGCACGTATACGTTTTTATTTCTTTTTTTCCTCTTTCCAAACAAAATAATTGAATTTAAGTTTTCTTTTTTCTCTACTATACTATTTTGTTTTATTTATTTTTTTTGGAAATTATACAGTAGATACGTGGAAGGTTGTGACCACGTATACGTTTGCTTTTGTGGGAGGGGTCTGTATCTAATGGCTTTAAATTATGCCACATACGTGTTTATGAAAAATACAAGTCCATATCATATGAGTAAGTTCGAGATAGGGTGTTTAGATTCAATTTGCTAACTATAATGAAGTCATTTTATCTATTGACACTAATTTTTGGGTAATTCATGCCTAAGGTGTTGTTAAGGTATTACTCGATTTAATGTTTCCCTATTTCAAAGCACTTACCCATTTTAGGGACCCTTTTGAAGTGATTTTATTGTTTTAAGTCTTTATATATGGTATTTTGAAGTGTAGTTTTAAATTTACATGTTGTAAAACTACCATACATGTGTTGTATTAAGGTATATAAAATAATTTTTGCTCGCACTTCTATGTGGTGCCAATTGACGATGTTAACGTAAAATATATCTTTATGTTGTGTTCCCCCCATATATATCACCACCTTAAAATGTTTAGGGTGGGACGTTTAGATAGTTCAAATGGCATTTTTATTCTATTAAATTAAAGCATATTTTGATATATATTTGAAGCCCTCTTTATGATTCATATTTTTATTACTGCACAACTATCCATATGGGGTTTAATGTATGTCGCCTTCAATGTTATTGTAAATGATATCTCATTAGTTTATTTAAGTTTGACTAAACTTCATATTATGTAGTTCTTTCATTTAAACTTAAACCCCTACCTACGGCATTGATTTTAGCCTCAGCTACTCACTAGAAAAGTAATAATTGAATTAAAAGTGGGGTGAGATGTAATATTTTGGGAGGTCATTATAAATTCACTAAAATGTTTAGTGTATTTATTTACAAAAGACTATTTTATCATGTATTTTGTCTTTTTAATTTAAATGTTTGGATATGATTTTACATTTAACTGCTTATTGAACATCTCAATTTGTCGTTAACCATTCCCAAAGATTCTTGAATATTAAAGAAGAAACTAATCACAGAGATTGAGGGTAGTATGTACTGGTCTCCTACCAGTGATGGCTCTTTCTCCTCTAAGACTGCTTGGAATGTCATTAGGGATCTTAAACCTTCCTCTTTATTATTTAAAACAAACTGGAATGATAAGTATCATCTAAAATTTACTATTTTTGTTTGGAACTGCCTTCTCAATATTGTTCCTTTTAATAATAACATTCGAAAAATGGGTATTCAGATAGCTTCTTAGTGTAGATGTTGTTCTAAGGCTTTTAAGGATATGAATCATGTGCTTCTCAAACTCAACTCAACTTCTCCTCTCTAAATCCAACTTATCTTCTCTAAACTCATTGCTCTCAAGTCTTGGGAGAGGGGAAAGACAAGGCAAAGATTATTTGAGATACTTGTTTCAAATTTACTAAACCTATTTGACGTAGTAGTTCAATAGGAAAGGCAAGATTATATGGTATTAAACTCAACCTCTCCTCTTTAAACTCACTCCTGGAGTAGTGCTCTGGTCAATAAGGATTGATAGGAATCTCATCAATTTTTAAGGTTCAAAGATGAAAAATAGATTGATCATTAAGAAGGCGTGAATCCTAATTTCTTCTTCTTGCGTTAAAACTTCCCTTAAATCTAATTTAGCTCAGAATATTATCCTTAAACATAAATTTCTCCTCAAATTTGATCATATATCAATCAAGACATACAGTTAGTGAAGTGGTGTAAACCTCCTTAATTTCAATTTTTAGGTTTATCTCATTAATATTTTTGAAACTTAGTTTACTCTTGAAGGTTCTATGGTTTAGTAAATATATGACTTTTGGAGCCTATTTTATTCGATCATATGAATAATTTTTATTGAGGTGTTGGAAATTATGTTGGGTAGTTCATTTAATGCCATATTCATAAGCATAAAGTAGAATATATGGGTTTAGTTTTTTTCAACTCAATGATATGGCTATAGTTCATCTAACTCATTCTTGATTTTTTCAGGTTTTACTTATGTCGAAGTTTGATTTTTTTCTAAGCTATTTATTTAATGTGTAACCTTGAATATTGCAGGTTTGTTAACTCTCAAATTGTAGATTAAAAAAATGAAGATACATTGTGAGTTCAGTCATCTTCTATATCCCAGTTGTAATGTTGCATAACGGGATTAAATTTCATTAGTTATGTGTATTAAATTCATTTTTGAAATATTGTTGGGATATTAACCCCTCATGTTCTTTGCCACACAAGCGACACTCTTTTTGTTGTAATTTCATGATACTTAGGTTGGGTACTTTTGATTACTACTTTTGGGGGATTTTAAGATTACATATTCAGTGTAGAAGATGACACATTCCGTCCTCTTTATTGTCAGTCTATTATTTAAACGCAAGTCGCTTCGGAATAAATAGCTATTGTAATGGTTCATTCCTATTATTTTTGGCTCATTAATTCTGTGAACCATGACTATTTTTATGAACTATGATCATTCCTTTCTCTACGTGTATGCTAAAGGGATAGATATTTTTTAGGAAAAAACTGGTGTAGACCCTTGCGTAACTATAATCTGAAAATGTCAGAATTATGCAAATAACAAAGATAACGTCAAAATCATGTAATGGTGAAATGGGGAAAACCTATCTTTTATTAATCATGTTGGTCTTTTAGAACTCAAACTGTTTTTGGATTATTCACTTGAACTATCTTTCAATTTAGATGCTCCTCCATTGGTACATTTTTCCTTTTACGCGATTTATCATCATATATATATATATATATATATATTCTCTTTATTTTTAAATTTGTTACTATTCTAAAGTAACATTATTTCTTCTAATTTATCCCTGCGTTTTGACTCCCAAGACACAGACGTGAATGAGAATGAGTGCACAAAACAGTGTATTAGTAGTCCAAAAGAAATGATATATACATACACCACTATCCCAGGCTTCTTTTAAATTCATTCAACTTCTACGTGTGGAATTTCCTCAATCTTACAAAAAAATCGGTTGAATATATTGGCTTAACTTCTCTTATTTTCAAAGTAGTGCATTGCTAACTTTTTCGACCGACTGTTGATGTCACATAGGTGCGTATTATGACGTAAAAGAACTATGCCGGTCCACAAGAATGGTTCAACTCACTGCCACACACCCCTCGCCTCAGTCCTTGCGAGGGTACAGACTAGAGATGCTACTACTACATTTAGACCGTAAGGTATCTACTTCTTTTTATATTTACGTTGTCTCTTTCCTTTTAATATTGGATAATTTTATTTTAGTTTGAAATACATGTTTACTTTACAAGTTAAAGGCATTTTTGTTTGGAGAGTGTGTTGACAGGTTTTAATAAGAATAAAAATCTTTTATTTTGATTCATGTGTTGATAAGTTTTGTTCACGTTACAGAGTGCATGTGGCATAAGTAATGTGTGTATTAGTATGGGTTCAAGTGTTGATTTCAATTATTAAAAGCATAGTTAATTTTTTTTTATAAGTAGTGTGTGTGTCTCTCTCTCTCTCTCGCTCTCTATCTATCTATCTATCTATCTATCTATCTATCTATCTATCTATCTATCTATCTATCTGTATATATATATATATATATCTGTGTGTGTGTGTGTGTGTGTGTGTGTGTGATGTTCTATGTACATGTGTCAGCTTTGTTTCATAATTATCTCGATTTGTTGTATTAACACATTTTCGCGTTGTTTTGAACCGGAGGAATTCCAATAATTTTATGTTGCATTTATGTATCTGACTTAAATTAATTTATGTTTTGGATATTAAGCACAACATATTATTTTTGTTGAATGCCAATTGTTTGAAAGAACACCCGAGTGAGTTTTTAGACATTTATTGAAATTGTGTTTTTGTTTACTTTTGCAGGTACTTAAGTTTAATATTAATAGCAGTATTTGCTTTAATACTATATTCTACTAAAGAAGTAGTTGATTTCAAGCCATCAAGTACTCCTATGTATGGATAAAATGCAAGTATACAAGTACTGATGCAGACTTGAAACATAATATCAAGAAATAACAGTACTCGATTAGCTTCCTTTTTCGCCATAAATAATATTACTTTATTAGACTTCAGACCATAAATAGAAGTACTTGATTTCAAGCTAAACAAGTAAAGATATTTATGGCAAAAATGTAGTCAAATTGATGCCACCTCCTTACAAGTTTATGGTGTTTATCACTCTTGATTCGAATGTAGGGGAAACTTTATATCAACCAAAGCTTAATTAAGGGAGTTTCTGATCTCTTTGTCCAATTCAAGATTTTTTATGTATAATTTTATATTCAGAAACGGATGAGGTGATAAAATTATTCGATTATTTGTATCCTTCGTTTCATTAAGCTTACTGAATCCATGAAAACAAATTCAGATATGTTTCTATAAGTATCAATATTGATAACAATTTAGAGGTCATAATTCTTTCCACATACTTCATTGTTCCAACTAATTTAACTCAGTGGAATTTCTGCGCTGGAAATACTGATAAATGGGAGGTAAAGGCGACAGCTGAGAAACTATGGCTCAGCGGGAGGAGATAATTAGGAAAACAGTTTGTGTGTTTGTGGGTCGGTTGTTGATTGTCATACCACGAAACCAACTCACATAATACCTATTAGTTAAACCAATTTTCTGACATTAAAGCGATCAAGAAAATGTCAACAATTACATGTAACCTATATGCCTCTTAATCTTTTTAGAGTCATAAATTTTTAAACCAATTACAGGTTTTCAAGTCGACACTTCAAAACAATAATCTCCCAAAATTAAATCAAGAAACTCACCAAAATAACCCTGCCAACACGGAGTCTAATAAAGATAAACCAACGAAGTGAACTTTTAAACTGTCATAGTCTGCATAAAAGGAGGAACTAATATTTGATAAGAATCACCAAGAAAATAAACAAAAGAGGCATATGAATAATCATAATGTGGAGCCGCCTACTTGGTAAAAAAAAATATCGAAATAAACAGTTATGAATCCAAGATGGTGAATGATAGATTGTCTATTTCAATATTATTGATTAAACGACATAATATCGAAATAGATGGTTATCTAGCTCTATAGGATGCTCAAACACTAAATCCAAAAGTTATAAATTACCAGTCAATAATTTCTAAAGTATGAAGCTTTCCTTTCTAAATGTATATAATTTCAAAGTTACGATCTATCATGGTGGATGTTTTGAGAATAGTTATAGCTTACAATGTGTTAACTAGTGCCCAATGCAAGGAAATTATAATCTCCAATTCTATCTTCAATTATTTAGATTAGAAGATTTCCCGATAAAGCGACGTACAAGTTGAATGAGCTAAATGAAGTTCATTGAGTCATTACGGATTATATATATCAGGTACTTCCAAATAAATGTATTTTGTTATGTTATAATGACAATTTGGTAAGATGATTATGTTTTGATAATAACTATGTTGATTATCTATGATTGCAGGGTCACTCATTCTGGATTGGATAACGTGACAACAAACTTGATCAAGTATTACGTTCAACACCTCCTAGCTTGAGTATTATTTTGGATTGTAGATCTTATGGAGTCATTCACAATGTTAGTTTTTGAATATTGTGATATATCATCACTGTTTTTAGGATATTATCACGTAGATAACTAGACGTTAGCTAGTTTTTGGATATCATCACGTAGCTCACACACTATCTAGTCTTTGGATATGCTGTAATTCACATCAATATTTTTTTGGTATAAGTATCTTGATGTATATCAATTTCGTGATATTTATGACCTTGATTAGTATCTATTTACAAGGGTTGATTTAACCTAAAATAATAGTTGTCTATTGATGGAGTAATAATTTTTTTTAGTTGTTATATAAACATTTATGTCAGTTTTGAAAAAACTCTCATAAAATTACTAAAACTGAGATAAATGTGATGTTATTTATGTCATTTTCATGAAAATGTGATTAAAAATATGGTGATTAGCGTAGTTTTTATGTGTGTTCTTATAAACTGAGATAAATATGATCTTATTTATGTCAGTTTTACGAACATATATATCAGGGCTTTATATGTCAGTTTTGAAAAATTCTAAAAATGACATAAATGGTCATTTATATTAGTTTTTAACTGGCATAAATGACTCTTTTCTTGTAGTGATTAATTTTTAATTAAACCTTGAGGGTTTTGAGATTAGCATATATATTACACAATAGATTATTCATATATAAAACATATGTTTTAACCTTCATATATATACTTATAACTTATGACAAACAAGGAAAATTCTGAGTTTTGTAAACTTATGAAAAATTGGTAAACTTTAGTTCTAGCCGCAACTTAGTTCTCTAGTTTCTCGTTGTAGTGAAATTGGATTTTACGTATGCAAAGTGTCGTCCTCACTATTTGCAACATTTTAGAAACTTCCATGTGAAGATCTTTAACCGTGTAATGACTTAATGTTGTTGATATTAAGTCTAGATTGATTAACATCATAAGTTAAAAGACCAGCCTTCGCATCCATGACAGATCTATGAGCCTGCTGGATTTTATACTAATAAAGATATTTCCAATAGATTGTCTTCGAGATTGTGCCAAGATAACTCCATGGTTAGGAAGCCAAACTTATTTTGTATTGATCCTTTGATTTGGCTCCCTTTAGTTATATCCTACTTGTTTTCATACACATGTGTATATAAACAAAAGTTTCTACATTGATCCACAAAAATAGAAATGAGAACTTTTTTAAGAGAGAAAGAAAGAAAATTTCATGCTTTCAAAATAGAAAAAATTCTCAGTTGCTTCTCATTGCATATTCAAAGTTTTTTTGGCTTTAGTTATGAAACAAAGAAGAAGATTACTCAAGATAGTTTTGACAAATTTATTATCAAAAATATTTTATTCTTAAGTAAAGTCTTCTTCATACTCAAAACACACTTAATGAGTTAACAAAAACCAAACCATCCACTACATATTTTCAATCATAGGATAACCTCATACATCCTAGTTCTAGTTGGTGGTTACTCAGTAAATACATTTCCTTGGAACAAAATGATCTTCCACCTCAAAACAAGATTTGATTACCAAAAAATTAGAAGACATCGGTCGAGGCTACAACTGGCCGCAATTGTGCAGCATTGTCAAGTTATTGGTACTCTCCCCGGAGAATATAGTGAGAAAGAGTGAATGTGAAGTTAGTGAATTTTGCGATTGTAAATCATTTTTCCTATTTTATAAATCTTTACAATAGTACATTTGTCGTTCATTTCGGCAGACATTTTTTCTTCTCGTTATTGTTTTTTTTATATAGCTATTGTTGTGTGGATTGTTTTATCTTTTCTTAATTTTACCTTGTCATAAAGTGTAAAATTTTATTAGATTCTAATCTTGATAAAAGATTTTGTCACGCGGAATTTTTGGATGTATACCTTTTGTTGATTTAAAAAGAAACTTTTCTTTTCAAATGATAATTATAATTTAATTAGATAGCTATTGTTGAGATATCTTACTCTCACATCAGATGATGCAAGTAACTAATGGACTTGTCAAATAATAAGCAGTCTTATTTTTCCTGGATACTAACGCAACTGGAGTAGGATCTCTGGTTCAAGCCCAAGTCTCTTATTAGAATATGGCTGAATAAAAGGTGGACTACGTCGCTCTTTCTCCCCACTCGATGCGCAAAAGAAGAACTTACCTCCCCTACCATCACCTCCATTATAATTTTCTTTAACTATTGGGGCCTCTTTATACCAACACATGAACCCTTAAGTCTTATTAAAGGGAATCCAAGTCATCCCTTTTTAGTAAAGACATCCTAGACTACCTAATATCGATAGCCTTCAAGATCAATCTAACAGATCCCTTCAATGGTACGTTCATCCTAATGGATGATATAAAGCTATGAAATATATATAGAATTCATGGGAAGTCCCAATTAGATATGTCTTTATGCCTTCTCAAAAACTTTAAAGGCCTCATCAAAGATAGTTCAATATGCCCCCCACTAACTAAGTAACCTATTTTGTCAAACTGATGGACTTGTTCACCCGACAATATATTGGTAGTCATGATCACATACAAACAAATAGTTACTTATTCAATGTGTTATACAAGAAGGATAAATACTTAATGGATATTATTAATAATTTTAATGAATATCTATTGAATGTATACCACCCGGATGAACGGGTGGTCATTCTTGCTTTCTTGAAAGGGTTGTATAGTAAAAAAACCAATAGCTCCATTTTCAAGAATTCGTCGACTAATATGACGACCTTGATGAGGAAGGTGGAGAAGCACATTCATGTAGAGGATAAAATGAGTAGTATTTTTGCAATACCCCATAGTTTTGAGAATTTGTATTAATTGATTAATTAGGTATAATAGTTAAAATAATGTTTTGAGGTTGAAATTTGAATTAAATGACAAATATTTAATTTAATTGCACTTAATAAACTTTTTGTTAATTAATTAAATATGGATATTAAATTAATTAAGAGGTAATTTGGGGTTGAGTGGAAACCCTTAGGTCTTTTAGTCTTTTTAGACTTGCTGGGACTCCAAGCAAGGGTTTTAAAGTAATTGAAAATGTGAAAAATTGCTAGCATGTGAGGAGTTATTAATTACTTAGACTTTAAAAATTAGAATTCTAATAAAACTCAAAAAGGAGAGGAAAAAGAGTTTTGGTCAGAGGAGTAATGGGGGTCCCAATCGATATAGTGGGTTGAGGACCGCTATAGCGGGTATATTGAGCCGCAATAATAGTTGTGGTCTCATAATGAGGTTGGCTTGTGTTTTATATATAGATATGTTGTGGAACAAAATCTCTTTTGATTTATACACTTCTGTGCAAACCACAATATACATACCCTATTTCTTTAACTCATAAACCTTGGAAGATTTTTACTTGGATTTTAAAGAATATCAAATACGAAAAATTGGATCTTTTTGGAAGATGAACAACTTGTACATATCATATTTTTCAGAATACTCTTATGAGGCAAGAATATCCCTAATTTTATCCTTAAGTCCTATTTGATGTAAATGCTTCCTAAAATCTAATTATATGTTTTTTTAAATATGATTAGGAACTTAATTAGGGGAAGTGAAACCTAATTAAAAGCCTTTTTTATGAATTAAATGGAATGGATACAACTACTTGAACTATTGCATGTTACAAGATAATGGGACTCTGTTGATGATTATATTATATGTTAATCTTATATGAATTTCGAAAATAAGTCAAGGCCTTTGAAATAGAATAATTAATTAAAATGCATTAGAGTCTAGGAATATCTTATTTAGAATTCTTAACTTGAATGTTTAAATTGTTATATGCTCTAATTTGGTTAAATCTACGGGGAATTAAAATAATGAAATTTGACAAGTAGTTAGGACATAATGTTGAACCTATAAATCATATGATGAAATTGATATAATTCACATGCAATTGAGCTTGCATAATTATGAAGTATGGAATTGGGACTTTGGGATAGAGAATATAATATTTATAGTATTTTTGCATATGTTAAAAAAATGACATTGTTGGGATTATCAGGTTACATATGTTAACTTACATTCGTAAGTAAATTATATACAATTGTTGTTCTCTAAGTATGGAATTAGAGAGAGTGGTAACTTTTTTGGTTGATTTTTCTTCGATATAGGACAAGGGAATGTTTGTAGATTTAGGTGTTTCCTAGGTATGGGACTAAGACATAAGTTTGTTTGTAGTAATCCCTATGTATAGGACTATGGATGGTTGGTTTTATACGCCCTAGTGTTTTAGGGAAAGAGATAATTGATGAATAAAAATAATCATATACATTCATTAATATTAATACTTTAGAGAGAATAAGTAATAAATATGATTGGATTTGTGGCATCATTAAATGTGTGTGAGTACATCAGTTGACTACATTGTATGTGTAGGACCTACATTATTTAGCTACCTTGAAGGGATTTATACGTAGTATGTGTAGGGTCTAGTGTCGACTCGCTATGATAATATATGCGGGACCTAGGAGATATGGCTATAGTAATAGTTTTATGTGTGTATCATTGGTTTATGGGGTGTCTAAGGTTGTATAGCTACCATGGTATGTAATGGACCTAAGGAAATTTGTCTCTAGTGACGAGATTAGTTATGAAGGTACATCACAGTATGTGTGGGTGATATTATGGGTTGTCGGGCTATAGTGTTATGATGATTATTGTTGAGATGAAATGGGTGGTACAACGTGGTATGTGTAGGGTCATGTAGGAGACTATCTGCTTATATTGGTATAGCAATCAGTTAATGGCTTACAAAATTAGAAGGGGGTCTCAAAACTTATTCGTGAATCTAAAATTTAGCAACCCAGACTGGTCCAATCTAAGAATATCATAAATATCCTTATGAAAGTTCTCTATCTCATTCGAAATGATATAATTACTACTGTCGCAACCTAAATTGGTAAGAAAAAACACTATCTTATTTCTTTCTCTAAAAGTATGACAAAAAGTGACTTTGTGGCCTCTGATGATGTCCATAATTTGCTAATGAATGATTTTGATGGACCATGGGCATTCTAATTTTTTTTCATAATCTCCAATTAAACTTTACAATCATATTCAATAGTTATGCCATACTTAAGTAGATCCCTACATTCCATGAAACCCATAAAGATAGCATAATCTTATGCTTCTATGTTAGAGTGGTCACCATTGTAGATAGAAAAACCTCTCAAGAATTGACCTGTTGCATCTCGTAGAACTCCACACATTCTACTTGGATGTGGATTATGTTTGTCGCAACCATAAATGTTCATTTTAAGCTCTAAACCCTTGGGAGGATTCCAACCAACCTTGATGAAATCTTACTTTGTAGACATGTTATTGGCATACTTCCCAGCAACTTTGGTAACATGCATATCAATTAACTCATTTATATGCATTATCACCCTATTAGTAAAGATTTTTATACCTTCATATTTTTCTTTATTTCCAGTAGTCCACATCCTCGAGATGATGAATGTAGGGATAATAATTTTGGATTGGTATTTAATAAGACTAGTCCACTATTCAATAAGTCTTCCCTTCACAGAAGTGTTGCTATTAGAGACCCCATGAAAATCATTAAAATGATTCCACACCTCTATGGACATCTCATTATCTCCAAATAAGTGATTGAAATCATTGTCATTGTCAGTGTTGCAACAATAGCATATTAAAGGACCTTTAATGCCCATTTTACTTTAGCACTATCAACTAGAAGTTTGTATCTTAATACCAAATAAGGTTAGATATTTTAATAGGGATGGACCTGTGACAACTTAGAGAATTAGTCCAAGATATGACTCTATTAGATCTCATGGAAATCCAAAAAGTCTCCAAGGATAAACTACCAGACTCTTCTTTGATCAAAACTAGCGTGTCTTCTGAATTCAGTCCCAATTTTTTTATTAATGCAATTTTATTCACTGTTTATTGGGATAGGTATAAAGATAACTTGAACCTATTTCATTCCCCAATGTCATCCATGGTCTCCTTAACATGGAGACCTTGATTAACTAAATCCTTGTCACCTATCCAGTTATCCCAACTAAAATAGATATCACTTTACCAATGAGCCACATGGAATTAGATTCTTTTTTATGTCTTCCTTGAATCATTCTTCTCCAGATGTTCAAATCACCTTTAGAATTAGTAAGGAATGGGCGTTTCAATATACAATAGTTTTTCATTTGAAAGTAAACCAAAGAGATTTTTTCTCTCTAAATTTCCACCAAAGCTTTATACTGGATCTAACAATCCATTCTTCTATAGATCTAATCTTGAAGACACCTTCCTCGATAATCCCACAAATTTCTTTCCATTTATCCCAATGTTACTTAGTCTTCCCTTAAATAGAGCCCCATAAAATGTCTGCCATAATCTTCTCTATGTTGTGTAAGACTTCTTTTGGAGGGTTAATATGGGCAATGTTGTAGAGGGTAACCGATGGGAGGACATGTTTGATCAAAGTAACTCTCGCACCCATGAAGAGGACTATACACTTC
This sequence comes from Sambucus nigra, assembly GCA_949130495.1. Lineage (NCBI taxonomy): Eukaryota > Viridiplantae > Streptophyta > Magnoliopsida > Dipsacales > Adoxaceae > Sambucus > Sambucus nigra. Next base: position 306,520,090 of record OX422214.1, read on the forward strand.
CAAGATACTAATTTAGCTCTAATTTTTTGAATTATGACATCAAACAAGACACTTTTATTTCTCCCTAAAAAGACTAGATAACCAAAGTATTTAAAAGGAGATTCTTTGACTTCCACTTTTAGGAGAATTAAAATCCATCTTCTTTTGCTAGCGTTTATGAGGTTGGAACAGAATAAGGAGCTTTAACCATAATTAATCTACTGGCCCAACATGACTTCATACTTACCAATCACCATCTTTAATTTCTTAGTAGAAGACAGATCACTTGAAGAAAAAATGAGAATGTCATCAGAAATTGCTAAGTGAGATATAATGGGTAGCTAGTTGGACTTTTGTAAGTCTTGAAATAAGCTTCATTAGCAGTGTGTTTGAGATTTCTAGAGAGAACCATAATATCTATGATGAAGAGGCTAAGGGAAAGAGGATGAACTTGCCTCAGTCCTCTAGTAGATTTTAAGAAGACATTAGTGTCACCCCTAACCCCATTAGGATATAATTAACTCAATAGTTCACAAACCACACTTATTATTTATTTATTTATTTATTTAGTAATACACATTAAAACAACTTCAAAGTTGTTATGCGGAATAAAGAAAATACAATCATTTTAAGGAGACATAATTTAAACAAAACTCCCATACCACTTAACTTAATTACAACTAATACAATGTACAAAACAAACTGATGAGACAATACTACTATTCACTCAACATCCTAGACTTGGCAGTGGCAGCTTCAAAACCTAAAAATGTGAACATATAAAACCATGAGTTTAAAAACTTAGTGAATGTACTATATCTCTATATAGTAAAAGTACTATATTAACATCTCAACATATAAATATATCCACCTCTGGGCCAAATTAGGCGATAAACATATCCGAAGTTAATAAATCCCTCATCTCGTGCTCGTAGGAAATAATCATCACTATAGGTTTTAATACCCTAACATCTCCTGAATTGCATAGAAATTTAACATATCTTGACTTTTATAAAATCATAACATCTCAACATCTCTTGACTTTTAATAAGTCATAACATATCAACATCTCATGAATTTTAATAAGCCATATCATCTCAATATATAATACATACACATCATATCCATAATCAACTTAGTAAGTACACTCACCTTGGGTTGTCAACTATGTATTCACGTTTCCCTCGGGTGGGGATGAACTTGGTTGATTTGACCTTACACCTGTTAATCCAACTAAATCAGTACTGAATCTCAATCATATGTATTATCCTAATATATCTATGTAACTTGTAATGACTATACAACAACAATATAATTCTAAAGTCACATTCCATGAAACATGTGTAAAGACGTAACAACGGTATATATGTTGATAAGGTTATGAACATTCAACCATAGAAAATATCTCGTAAGGAATTTATAACTAAAATTAAGTAAACATAAAAGTATACTTCTCAATGTATATACACATGAAATATGTACTCAAACACCCTTGGGAAAGAGCAGATATAAACCTTCTTTCATGGGGTATCCAGTATGGCCTCAAATTATTGTCCTCCGTACTTAACCATCCCATATTCCTAAATTGTATAAATACAGGTGTCCAACCTTGTCATTATGAAAACATATATGAATATAATTTACAGTACAAGTGATGGTGTAATTTTTCAAGTCTCTAAGAGCAATTTATGACCATTTCTTTATAACACAAGAAATCTACCCTACAAGGTCCTCTATTGTTCCTTCAACTTCCAAAAATTTTCATAATTTTTATACAACATAACTTTCCATGATTTTCCAAAAAAAATTAGTACACATACTGAATAGTACATAATTAAAGTTTCATAATATTTGGACTTCATTTGCTATCTCAAAAGCTTGCCCAAACTCAAGGCATACCGAAATTAAATATACAAACAGCAACTATATACCAACTTACAACCATCACTAACGCCAAACCATAAGGAGTTAAATTCTAATTTTCGGGTATGATATGAACATATGAGTCTATTTTAATATCCAATTGGAATTTCTGAATTCCAGTAAGTACATTAAGAGATATGCAAGTTTGAATACAAAGGGTTTCAATACAAAGCAATATGACCTATAACACCACTTATCTCACATATGAACCAATACATATTATCACAAAGGAGGTTGGAATTTGAATCAATACTTCACGATTTATATACTTTGAAATAATTATAATAGAATATTAAAACATTATTAACACATAATTTTACCTTGGAAACACCTTAAGGATTTTCTTGGAATAGTTTTCCTAGCTTTTCCTTGTAACCCTTTCTTCCTTAACTTCTACTTCTCTTTCCTTAAGCTTAAATCTCTCAAAACTGAACCTGGGGTTATATTTGTTGAAGAAATAAGTTAAAATAAGAGTTTTAAGCCAGCAAAGGCATGCCTCCTTTCCATCCAATCAAAATAAGCCATATGGTTTACTAAAAGACAATTTACCACTTAAAGGAAATGGACATATTTGCCCCTTGTTCGTAAATTCGGCCTAACTTCTTACTCGGACATCCGTTTGATGCATCGTTTATTTTTTTACAACCCTAACTCACATGTATACAACTATCTAGTTTTCACCTCAAGTCATTTGTAATGTTATAAGGGTCAAAACTAGTCCTAAACAGGAATATTTCTATCGAAAATAACAAAACTTTGTGTTCGTACATTACTCGACATTTCACGATTTCTGAAAGTAGGATTAGACTAAACATAATCACTTAGAATTATATGTACTAATAAAAAATTATCCATATCACATAAGATAAGAATGATTTAAATATAATTTATCATAATTATATCCGGGTCGTCACAACCTCCCCCCCTTAGGAAATTTCGTACCCTAAATTTAATATGAAGTTCACTTACCAAACAAATGGGGATACTGTTTGTTCATGCTATCCTCTATTTCCCAAGTTGCTTATTTAATACCATGGCTCATCCACATAACTTTAACTAAGGGAATAACTTTATTTCTCAATACTTGCTCCTTATGATCAATAATTTCAATTGGTTCCTCAATGTACGGCAAGTCTTCCTTCAGTTCAATTGGTTGAGTTTTCAACTGATGAGATGGATCTACCAAATACTTACGAAGCATAGATATGTGAAATACATCATGTAAACAAGATAAATCTGGAGGTAATGCTAGTCTATATGCCAGGTTCCCGATTCTTTCCAACACCTCATATGGTCCAATGTATCTTGGACTTAGTTTCCCTTCTTCCCAAATCTCATAACGCCTTTCCATGGTAAAATACGTAGGAATACAAAATCTCCCTTTTGAACTTCCAGTGGATACTTCCTTTTATCTGCATAAAAGTTCTGCCTGCTTTGCGCTATCTTTATCCGTTCTCGGATCATTTTAATCTTTTCTGTTGTCATATCTATCAATTCAGGACCCAAAAGTTTCCTTTCACCTACTTCATCCCAACACAAAGGCGTTCTACATCTCCTCCCATATAAATCTTCATCCCAACTACCCTTGAAGTCAAATACACAAGCTATTAACATGTATTCTAATATTTGAATCGTCCTTTCAGATTGCTCATCGGTTTGTGGATGAAATGCAGTGCTGAACTTCAAACTTCTGCCCATGGCATTTTGTAAACGAGGCCAAACCTTATAAGTGAACGTTGGATCTCTATTTGATACAATTGACACTAGTGCCCCATTTAAACGGATAATCTCATCAACGTACATACGAGCATACTTGCCAACAGTGTAGGTGATCTTAACTGGAAGAAAATGGGCTGACTTTGTCAATCGGTCTACAATTACCCAAATAGAATCATTCCCCTTTGGTGACCGTGGTAATCCTGTAACAAAATCCATCGTTATATGCTCCCACTTCCATTCCGGAATAGGCAATGCACTACATCAAAATGGGCAAATTGTCACCTTTCAGCCAGCCAGCCTTGTCCAGGTCATTGACCGTGACAAAAAAACACGCGTTTTATGTCACGGTCATTGACCTTGACACGACCGTGACAAGTCCGTGATAAATTTAATTTTCAAGGTCAATGACCTTGACACGACGGTGACAACTTTTCCAGCAAAAAACCCTTTCCCCTTCTTTTTTCCCTCCCACCGTTCCCTCTCTCTCTCTCTCTCTCTCTCTCTTCCATTTATATATATATTTGTGTGTATATTTATGTGTGTATGTGTATATATATATGTGTGTATGTGTGTGCATGTGTGGGGGATGGGGCGGGGTGGGGCAGGGTGGGGGAGGGAGTGGTGGAGGGGGGCAGGGGGTGGGGTGGGTGGGGTGCGGTGTGTGTGTGGTGGTGTGTTTTGGGGGAGAGGGTGGTGGAGGGGGGGAGGGGGTGGTGGAGGGGGAAGGTGGTGGGGTGGGGTGTGTGTGTGTGTGTGGTGGTGTGGGGTGGGGGAGGGGGTGGTGGAGGGGGCAGGGGGTGGGGTGGGGTGGGGTGGGGTGCGGTATGTGTGTGTGTGTGTGGTGGTGTGTTTTGGGGGAGGGGGTGGTGGAGGGTGGAGGTGGTGGTGGAGGGGGGCAGGGGGTGGGGTGGGGTGGGGTGGGGTGTGTGTGTGTGTGTGGTGGTGTGTGGTGGGGGAGGGGGTGGTGGAGGGGGGCAGGGGGTGGGGTGGGGTGGGTGTGTGTGTGTGGTGGTGTGTGGTGGGGGAGGGGGTGGTGGAGGGGGGCAGGGGGTGGGGTGGGGTGGGGTGTGTGTGTGTGTGTGTGTGTGGTGGTGTGTGATGGGGGAGGGATAATTCACGGGCTTTAGCTAAACTAGGGTTTTATAGAGTTTCGCTCCTACTACTTGGGCAATGACTATACTAGGGACCAAAGATAAATAAATAAACTGGATTCAAAGTAAATACTAGGAAATCCCAATTTATAACCGTCTAATTTATATCCTTTATTTATTTAATCACGATTCATTCCACTAAATAATCATGATTGCACTCAAACTTAATTATTTATAAATCACTCGAAAGAATGTGTTCTTATTATTAAAGTTGATTACGGTATATTATGATTCCCCACGTTATGTTTTCGATACCCTCTTGGTTAAATAAATTTTCTACTAACCGATTTTAATGAATATCTGATCAATTCCTTGATTCTAAAACTTAATTCTATAGGATTATAAAATAGTTCATCGGTCGGGTAAACAAAACATATAAGTCTATCAAGGGGTATCACAATCCAAATTATTTCTTGGACGTGAATTCCTCCAAATTATGATCTCATACCTATTCACACAATGATTGACCAACTTGCGAGGATCTATTGTTCTAACATATAATTGAACTTCACCCATCGCAATCGAAGAAATAATTGTGAAAGAAATTTAATATCCATAACCCTAGGGATTAAGAATCTATGAACTTTTTGCAAACGATATGAGATTTCCCATGTTTAATCAAGAACATCCTTAGACTTGTAGGGGTGGGGTGGGGTGTGTGTGTGTGTGTGGTGGTGTGTGGTGGGGGAGGGGGTGGTGGAGGGGGGCAGGGGGTGGGGTGGGGTGGGGTGTGTGTGTGTGTGTGTGTGGTGGGGGAGGAATAATTCACGGGCTTTAGCCAAACTAGGGTTTTATAGAGTTTCGCTCCTACTACTTGGGCAATGACTATACTAGGGACCAAAGATAAATAAATAAACTGGATTCAAAGTAAATACTAGGAAATCCCAATTTATAACCGTCTAATTTATATCCTTTATTTATTTAATCACGATTCATTCCACTAAATAATCATGATTGCACTCAAATTTAATTATTTATAAATCACTCGAAAGAATGTGTTCTTATTATTAAAGTTGATTACGGTATATTATGATTCCCCACGTTATGTTTTCGATACCCTCTTGGTTAAATAAATTTTCTACTAACCGATTTTAATGAATATCTGATCAATTCCTTGATTCTAAAACTTAATTCTATAGGATTATACAATAGTTCATCGGTCGGGTAAACAAAACATATAAGTCTATCAAGGGGTATCACAATCCAAATTATTTCTTGGACATGAATTCTTCCAAATTATGATCTCATACCTATTCACACAATGATTGACCAACTTGCGAGGATCTATTGTTCTAACATATAATTGAACTTCACCCATCGCAATCGAAGAAATAATTGTGAAAGAAATTTAATATCCATAGCCCTAGAGATTAAGAATCTATGAACTTTTTGCTAACGATATGAGATTTCCCACGTTTAATCAAGAACATCCTTAGACTTGTAGGGGGTGGGGTGGGGTGGGGTGTGTGTGTGTGTGTGGTGGTGTGTGGTGGGGGAGGGGGTGGTGGAGGGGGCAGGGGGTGGGGTGGGGTGGGGTGGTGTGTGTGTGTGTGTGTGATGTTCAATTTAGTTGGTGCACAAACTAACGGTCAAAGTAATAGTATATAATTCTAACATTTCAAACTACTTGAACATCACAAATGGATACGAACTTAAAATATAAATTGAGATAACCTTAGAATCTAATTAGGGTAAAAATATAATGGCAGCAACTAACATATATGTAGGGGTGGGGTGGGTAGGGGTGGGTAGGGGTGGGGGTGGGGTGTGTGTGTGTGTGTGTGCGTAGGTGCGTAGGTGTGCGTGTGTGTGTGGCGGTGGGTGGGGGTGGGGCACCCATTTAATAACTCTTTAAATATTTGGAAAAAACATAATATTACAAAATTGAAACGAAATGGTATTGACGGAACTTACACATACGTTATAATATAGATGGAACATTTTTTTATCTGTACTATTAATTCAATTAATTCAATTAGCTAAAACGAAATGTGTACTATTAACATTTTTTTTTATCTGTACTAATAACATTTTTTTTTACAGCAAAAATGTCTCCTTCAGATGTTAAGGCGAAGATGATGATGTTGTTTATGATGATGTCGTCTGGGTTCGGTGGTAGCGGAGGCGACGAGGGCTCCTCCGCCGCTAGGCTCCCCAAATATGGAAAATTTGGGATTACCGTCGAAAACAAGTCGGAGCTTTTAGCGAGATCCCTCGAGCTGCTAAAGACGGACATCGGCCCGGGGTTTATGAGTTGGAAGGAGGTGCCGTATGAGCTCAAGTTAGCTGTTTGGGCGGCACTATAGGTAATATTTATATGAATATTTCAATTTATATTTATATTTATATTTATTCGCAACTAACATTGTATTTGTTGGACAAGAACAATTCAACTTGGATCCAAAGCTACGCGATTCCATCTTGGAGCAGTTGAGGGAGCAACACAAGACGTGGAAGAAAAATATGCGGACACGGTACTTTGGAAAAACACGAGAGTCCATTTTACAATGGCGCGGATCCGTCCCGCCCAAGGAGCCGATCTCATTGGCACAATGGCAAAAGTTCATTGACAATGAGATCGAGGATCGACAATTGGCATCTCGCCAATCGGGGAGGGGAAATCGGGCTAAAAAGACGGACGTGCACTACTCCGGCCGGACCTCTTACGCTGAGGTGGAGCATAGGATGCAGGTAAGATTTAATTTATCTATAACTACAGAAATATATTATTGGATATTATTTTACTTTACGGGGCCGATACTAATTTTACTTTACTCTATTTTATTTCAGGGGGTAGGGAGTGGGCCAGGGGGTAAGCCACATAGGCTCGATACTTATGTGGCTCTTCGGACGAAGAAGGGGAAGGACAAGGAGGTGTCCCCGAGCGTCGCGTCCACGATTGTAAGTAATTTGACAGTTTAATTATTGTTAATTACGTTATAATTTTTTAGTTTACTTATTTTACTAATCATGTGCTTTTTGTCGTTTCAGGCAAAGCTTAAGGAAGTGCATGAGTCGCAGTCTGATGCCGACAAGGCATCTTTGTCCACAGACGCACTCAGCCAAGTGCTTGGCTCTGATCGCAAAGGGAGGACAAGGGGAGTGAGCTCGCGGGTGGCCAAATCTAGGATCATCGGATTGGAGACGAGCGACACCGGGTTGTCTCGAACGGTGGATTCACACGACGCGAAGCTGTCCCATTTGGAGGCGACGGTCCAAGATATGTACGCATTCATGAAGCGTACGTTGGGTGGAGACCGTAAAGGGAAAGGGAAAGGGAAGGAGAAGGCGGTGGAGGAGGAGGTGCGGGAGGACGAGGCGCAGGATGACGAGGATGTGCACCTCGCTGCTTCATCACCGACACGTTCGTACTTCGACGATCCACTTCCCTATTTGATGCCCTCCAACAGACCATTGTCGACAATTGGTTGGCCGAGCGTGTTCATATTCGACGTATTTGATGGCCAGCGGATAGGGCGGGGGTTGAGGGACCCGAATATTGTCGAGGGTGGAATAGTCCATGGACGTGTGCTTCAAGAGATGGAGTCTAGGGTGCTCGTCACGCATGTCATACCCGGGAAGGAGAACTCCCTATTGTGGTTGTGCGAACAATGTGGCACGGCGTATATTAGTGGGTGCGTCAATTCGTATGTCGTGTGGCCTACTCACCTCCTCAGTTTTATCCAAGACATGTAGTAACATTATGTTTAAGTTTGTCCATTTTAATTAAATTTGGATTATATCGTCATGTATATTGTTTTTACTTTGAATATTTGGATTATATCGTCATGAATATATATATTTGCATTATCTTTAGTTTGTGTTGGATATATGATGTTTGGAACAGGTACAACGTTGCTATAACAGGTACAAATATACTGCTGGGCAGTGGCGCTGGCCATACTGCCCAGCAGATTTTTTTTAAATTCTGCCCAGAATTGTCACAGTCATTGACCGTGACAAGTCCGCGACAAAAGTTGTCACGGACGTGTCACGGTCATTGACCGTGATAATTGGGGTCACGGTTATGTCACGGTTTAGAATCGTGACAAACCTGTCACGGTCATTGACCTTGACACGGCCGTGACACAAAACGCGAGTTTTTTGTCAAGGTCAATGACCGTGACACGACCGTGACAAAAAAAGTTGTCTCGCCTCGAAATGTCACGGTCATTGACCTTGACAAGTTGAATTTGTCAAGGTCAATGACCTTGACAAATGGGCAGATTTGGTGTAGTGATGACTTCAATAATCCTGCCGGCTTCTGATGCTCTGCTTTTACTTACTGACATACTAAACATTTAGCTACAAATTCTGCAATCTCTCGTTTCATATTGCTCCACCAGTAATACTCTTTCAAATCTCTGTACATTTTGGTACCTCCCGGATGTATAGAGTAAATAGAACTATGTTCCTCTTCTAATATATCCTTCTTTAAGGGTGGATCATTCGGTACAGAAATCCTATTTTTATAACACAACGATTCATCATTCTTAATCTCAAATTCACTCTCTTTACCATCTAAGACATCTTGTTTCTTCTTCTTAATGAATGGATCACTGACTTATAATTTTCTTATGCGTTCTGCCAATAACGGTCTCACTATGACATGTGCTAATAAGCCTCCCCTTTTTGAAAAACTTAATTCAATACCCATCGATGCCAAGTCAAGGATATTTCCCACACGTGCACACCATATGCAACCTAGAATCCCCAATGATTTTTAACTCAAAGCATCTGCTACTACATTGGCCTTACAAGGATGATGATGAATGGTACAGTCATAGTCTTTAATCAACTCTATCCAACGCCTCTGCCTCAAACTCAAGTCTCTCTGTGTAAATAAGTACTTCAAACTTTGATGGTCAGTGAAAATTTCACGTGTCTCGCCATATATATGATGTCTCCATAATTTCAAGGCAAAAACAATAGCCGCAAGTTCTAAATCATGTGTAGGATAATTACGTTCATGCGTCTTCAACTGTCTAGATGCATAAGAAATTACCTTTCCATGTTGCATGAAAACACAACCGAGACTGATGTGAAGCGTCAGTATAAATCACAAAACTTTCTCCACTGGATGGAACAGTGAGAACTGGAGCTGATACTAGGATATTTTTTATCTCGTCAAAGCTTTGCTAACATTCATCACTCCACACAAATGTCACTTCCTTTCAAGTTAATTTAGTCAATGGTAAGGCTATAGATGAAAACCCCTTTATGAATCTTCTATAATATCCAGCCAATCCTAGGAAACTCCTTATCTCCGTTACATTTTTTGGCCTTTCCCATTGCACAATTGCCTCTACCTTTTTAGGGTCAACATAAATTCTATCTCTCGAAACAACATGCCCCAGAAATACTACCTAATTCAACCAAAACTCACATTTGCTAAACTTAGCAAACAATTGACTATCTCATAAAACTTGTAATACAACTCTTAGATGCTTCTCATGTTCCTCTTGGCTAGGTGAGTGTATCAAAACATCATCAATAAAGACAATCACAAATGAATTTATGAAAGGATGAAATACCCGATTCATTAAATCCATAAACACTACAGGAGCATTTGTTAACCCAAATCTCATTACCAAAAATTCATAATGACCATAGCGAGAACGAAAAGTTGTCTTAGAAATGTCACAATCTCTCACCCTTAATTGATGATAACCCGATCTCAAATCAATTTTTGAAAACACTTTAGCACCCTGTAATTGATAAAACAAATCATCAATACGAGGCAGTGGATATTTATTTCGAATAGTTACCTTGTTCAACTGCCGATAATCAATGCAAAGTCACATGGTTCCGTCTTTCTTTTTCACAAATAATACGGAAGAACCCCATGGTGATACACTGGGTCGAATAAAACCTTTGTCTAGCAAATCTTGCAATTGAACTTTTATCTCCTTTAGTTCCACAGGTGCCATTCTATATGGAGAAATAGAAACTGGAGCTGTACCAGGCACTAAATTGATAGTAAACTCTACCTCTCTGCTAGGTGGAATTCCTGGTAATTCATCTGGGAACACATCTGCAAAATCCTTAACTACTGGGATATCTTCTAATTTTTGCAATTCCCTGTTTGTATCCACAATATATGCTAAAAAGCCTTGACAACCCTTATTTAACATTTTCCTCGCCCGAAGGGCAGAAATAAAGACAGTTTGGAACCACGTTTCTTTCCCCAGTAAATTTGAATTCTTCCTTCCCGAAAATATTAAATGTAGCCTCCTTACGAAAACAGTCAATCGATGCATGGTAGGAAGATAACCAGTCCATACCCAAGATAATATCAAAATCTCGAATGTCTAATGGAATTAAATCAATGGTCCACTCCCTCTCCCCCATATACAATACACAATTTTTATACACAAGCTCCACTAACATCACATCCCCCCATAAGTGTATAAATATATAAACCATAATCTAGATAAGAACATGGTCTTCCCAAATGCATGGTAAATGACAGTGCTACAAATGAATGAGTGGAACCTAGATCAATAAGCACGTAAGCATGTTTGTTCATGATAGAAAATGTACCTGTCACCACCTCTAGAGTAGCCTGAGCATCCTGTAAATTCATAGCAAATATCCTTCCCGGAGCCCTGAATCAACTAGCATGTCCTCTACCTCCTCCTCTCCCTATGCCTCCAGTTGATGAGCCTCGACTAGTAGTAGATGATTAAATCCCTCCCAGTAGCATAGGACAGTTCTTTTTCGTATGACCAATTTGATGACAGTGATAACACTCTACCCCCTTTAACTTGGGATAATATGGACTGATATGGCCCTCAGCTTTGCAAAAATAGCATGTAACAGGCTTAGACTGCCCATTGTCATTCTCCTGTTGTCTATTCTGTTGGCCCATCGATCCTGCACCCCTTGGTGTCCTATTCTAAACAAAATTTCCAGACCCTCTACTGCGCTGAAATCTTTGACTCCCCTGTTTCGAGTATTCTATATTGCCTTCCTTTTGTTGAGATGGATCAAATCTACTCTTCTTTCCCCTTTGTTCCCTATTCTTTATTGCATCATTAACATCTCCTTCAACCATCATAGCTTTGTTAACTAATGAAGTATAATCTACCATTTCAAGTGCAGTGAGTCTAGACTTGATAACCAAATTCAACCCATCATGAAATTTGGTGCATTTATCCTCCTCATTGTGTAAGAAACGTAATAAAAATCGAGACAAAGATATGAATTTAGTTTCATACTCCCTGACCAACATATTCCCCTGAGTCAATGATAAAAATCCTCTCTCTTTTTGCTTCCGATACATGGGAGGAAAATACTTTTCATATAAGACTTTAATAAAGGAATCCCAAGTAATTACCTCACCTCCCTCCGGAGTAAGCAATAAATGTTTGCAAGACTCCCACTAATATTTAACTTCTCCCTTTAACATGAAAGGAGCCCAAATTTCCTTCTGCGTGCCAGGTACATTCATCACCCCGAAGATAGTTTCTGTGTCTCTAACCCAAGCCTCAACTTCTAAAGGATCTACAAAACCTGAGAATGCTGGTGGTTCAATTTGATAAACTTCTCATACAGAGTATTCTTCTCCTCTCGTTGTATTTCTCTTTCTCTTCTGGCCAAAGTCTGCTCCTCCAAGTACTTGGCTTGTTGTTCTGCTATTTGCGTCATAAACATGTTTTGTTGTTTTGCCATTAAAGTCATAGCACGAGCAATTTTTTGCATATCTATAAGTTGTTCAGGAGCCCCCACTACATTATTTGGATTTTGTTGGTTTACTGTATTTGAAGACTCCTCATCCACCCTCTCATGAACATTTGCTCCTTTTATATCTTACTATCTGTCATAAATAACAATTATAGAAACAAGAATACAACATTTATTTATAACATAATGGTTAGTATTTCTCACAAGTTAATATAAATGACCCACACAACGCTATTTCTTCCACTGCCATATCTAGACTCTCTAACCCCAGAATATAAAAACCTAAAGCTATGATACCAAGTTGTCACCCCCTAACCCCATTAGGATATAATTAACTCAATAGTTCACAAACCATAGTTATTATTTATTTATTTATTTATTTAGTAATACACATTAAAAAAACTTCAAAGTTGTTATGCGGAATAAAAAAAATACAATCGTTTTAAGGAGACATAATTTAAACAAAACTCCCATACCACTTAACTTAATTACAGCTAGTACAATGTACAAAACAAACTGACGAGACAATACTACTATTCACTCAATATCCTAGACTTGGCAGTGGCAGCTTCAAAACCTGAAAATATAAACATATAAAACCATGAGTTTAAAAACTTAGTGAATGTACTACATCTCTATATAGTAAAAGTACTATATTAACATCTCAACATATAAATATATCCACCTCTGGGCCAAATTACGCCATAAACATATCCGGAGTTAATAAACCCCACATCTCCAGCCCGTAGGCAATAATCATCTCTATAGGTTTTAATAACCTAACATCTCCTGAATTGCATAGCAATTCAACATATCTTGACTTTTATAAAGTCATAACATCTCAACATCTCTTGACTTTTAATAAGTCATAACATCTCAACATCTCATGACTTTTAATAAGCCATATCATCTCAATATATAATACATACACATCATATCCATAATCAACTCAGTAAGCACACTCAACTTGGGTGGGGCTGAACTTGGTTGATTTGACCTTACACCTGTTAATACACCTAAATCAGTACTGAATCTCAATCATAAGTATTATCTTAATATATCTATGTAACTTCAATGACTTTACAACAACAATATAATTCTACTCAAGTCACATTCCATGAAACATGTGTAAAGATGAAACAATGGTATGTATGTTAATAAGGTTATGAACATTCAACCATCGAAAATACCTCGTAAGGAATTTATAACTAAAATCAAGTAAACATAAAAGTATACTTCTCAATGTATATACAAATGAAATATGTACTCAAACACCCTTGGGAAAGAGAAGATATAAACCTTCTTTCATGGGGTATCCAGTATGGCCTAAAATTATTGTCCTTCATACTTAACCATCCCATATTCCTAAATTTTATAAATACAGGTGTCCAACCTTATCAACATAAAAACATATATGAATATACTTTACAGTACAAGTGATGGTGTAATTTTTCAAGTCTCCTAGAGCGAGTTATGACCATTTCTTTATAACACAAGAAATCTTCCCTACAAGGTCCTCTATTGTTCCTTCAATTTCCAAGAATTTTCATAATTTTTATACAACATAACTTTCCATGATTTTCAACAAAATTTCAGTACACATACTGAATAGTATATAATTAAAGTTTCATAATATTTGAACTTCATTTTCTATCTCAAAAGATTGACCAAACTCAGGGCATACCGAAATGAAATATACAAACAGCAACTATATACCAACTTGCAACCATCACTAAGGCCTAACCATAAGGAGATAAATTCTAATTTCGGATATGATATGAATATATGAGTCTATTTTCATATCCAATTGGAATTTCTGAATTCCAGTAAGTACACAAAGAGATATGCAAGTTTGAATACAAAGGGTTTCAATACAAAGCAATATGAACTATAACACCACTTATCTCACATATGAACCAATACATATTATCACAAAGGAGGATGGAATTTTAATCAATACTTCACGATTTATATACTTTGAAATAAGTATAATAGAAGATTAAAAAAATATTAACACATAATTTTATCTTGGAAACACCTTAAGGATTTTCTTGGAATAGTTTCCCTAGATTTTCCTTGTAACCCTTTCTTCCTTAACTTCTACTTCTCTTTCCTTAAGCTTAAATCTCTCAAAACTGAACCTAGGGTTATATTTGCTGAAGTAATAAGTTAAAAGAAGAGTTTTAAGTCTACAAAGGCATGCCTCCTTTCCATCCAATAAAAATAATCCATATGGTTTACTAAAAGTCAATTTACCACTTAAAGGAAATGGACAGATTTGCCCCTTGTTCGTAAATTCGGCATAACTTCTTACTCGGACATCCGTTTGATGCACCATTTATTGTGTTACAACCCTAACTCACATGTATACAACTATCTAGTTTTCACCTCAAGTCATTTGTAATGTTATAAGGGTCAAAACTAGTCTTAAACAAGAATATTTCTATCGAAAATAACAAAACTTCGTGTTCGTACATAACTCGACATTTCACGATTTATGAAAGTAGGATTAGACTAAACATAATCACTTAGAATTAGATATACTACTAACAAATTATCCATATAACATAAGATAAGCATGATTTAAATATAATTTATCGTAATCATATCCGGGTTGTCACAATTAGCATCTCCATTAACCATAATAAAGAACTAAACATTTGAGATAATCCTCCATATCATGTCTAGCCAAACTTCATTGATGCCAAACTTTCTTGTCACTTTGATAAGTAAGACATAAGATTTAGTCATGTCTAATTTAATAGATATATTCCCCCTTTATTTTTAGCATTCAACTTGGATATCATTTCATGACTCAGTACAACATTATCAATGATGCCTCTACCCTAAAAAAACTAATCTGATTTTGAGAAATGAGCTTAGGTAGGAGGAGAGCTAGCCTAGTAGAAAGAACTTTAGATATGATTTTTCTTGAAAAGTTATAAAGGCTTATAGGTCTCATATCACCATATTTAGGTACACTATAAGATTTGCGAATGAGGACAATAGCAGTAGATATCATAATCATAGGTAGCATCATACCTAAAAAGAACCCTTCCACCATCTTCCTTTCATCATCGCATAGGATATTCCAAGTATCTTTGAAGAAATTCCTAGCAAAATAATTCATATTTGGAGCACTATCGCCATTATGACAATAAACTGAAGACTTAATTTCTTCAATGGAGGGGATATCAATAAGGATTTGGTTGTCTTCCTCATCTATCATCTCTAGGAGGACATTGAGGAGTTGATTATCATTGGTCAGGAATGTTTCACCCTATAAAATTTGGGATAAATAGTTCACTGTTTTCGCTTATATATTATTTTCATTTTTTAGCCAAGTATCATTAGAGTTTTTTATTTAATGAATAACACATTTTCTTCTTCTCGTCTTGACACAAGCATGGAAATATTTAGAATTGACACCCTCCTCTAAGACCCATATCTTGTGTCCTTTCCACCTTTAAAAATCTTCCTCAATTTGCATATGTTTTTTAAATTTGGTCATAGCATCTAACATACTGATTATGTTCTCTACAGAAGGGTCCTCTTAAAAAAATGTCATCTTTCATGACATCATCCTCTGCTTCAATTAATTTTTGGAATATATTCCTAAATTTCTCTTAGATAGGATACTTTTCATGTTCTTAAGATTATTAGCCAAAGAATATATGGGATTCCCTCTATTACAAATATCCAATTTATTCCTCACTGCCTCCAACAAACTAGGGTGGTTAATCTAGAAATTCTAGAAGAAAAATATTTTAGGGGCATCATCCAAATAAGTATTTAAATACACTAAAATGGGAGAGTGATATGATGCTTCTTGGATAAATGGTCCACTTTAATACCCCTAAACAAGTCCTGACATTCCACATTAGTTGATATTCTATCAATACGCTCCTAACTACAAGCACTCCCACTCCTTTTATTCCAACCGATAAATTTGGACCCATTGAATCCCAAATCAATAAGCCATGCATTAGCAACAAGGTATAAGAAGTCATTGGCAACCTAGAGATTAAAATCATTACCTCCTGCCTTCTCGTTAACCATGGAAATAATGTTAAAATAAACTTTCGGTTCCTAAGCTTCATTAATAGCTTCATTAGAAAGATAGTCCCACAGTTTTAGCCTTCCATTTGTAGTGCATTTAGCCTAAATAAGAGACATAATAAATGGTTCTGCATAGTGGGGTGCTTGCTTCACTTTAATGGTAATACCTTTATCCATTTGGGATATGACTGAGTAATTTGTTCCATGAGAGTAAAAGTACAAGATTGAGTTTGAGTCATTAAGCTCAGCCTTATCAAAACCAAATCTCCTTCTAAATTCATCAATTATACTGGCATCCACCTTAGGCTCCATACAAATCAATATACAAAGTTTGTATATTTTAATGAAACATTTTATTCTACTGCAAACACTCTTTTTTGTTGTCTCCCTAACATTCCCAAGTTCCTCCATTCCTTATTTGGTTTGGACTGTGAGAATGACTTGGGAATTTTCGGGGTCTTCCTTTTTATTTTTCACTTTGAGCCAAGAATCACCATCTTTATTTAGGTTTAAAGGGATTTTCGCAGGTGAAAGATTTAACTGAGTCACTCTTTGGATTTCATCATTCTCAGTGTTTATTTCATTTTCTTGTTATGCATCGATGCTCTTATTATCTCCCAATACTGCATCCATATCTTCTTGAAGAACTTGCTTTGTTTCCAATTTCTCCGCATCCATTTAATTCTCCTTATTCACTTCTTTTTTGTCTTATTTTCCCCCTAATTTGGCTTTGAAATCATGCTTGTCATCCTTTTCTACTTATATTTCTCTATCCTTTATGTGTTTCTCCTACTGGGAATGGTTAATCTTAGCATCTTCACTGGTGAGTACAACCATATAGACATTTGTGCAATTTCTGTTTTATCTCTAGATGTGGCATTTATGCAAACGTTAGGCATGTATTGCTTATTCTGCTTGGGAACATTCAATTGGGTTTCTCTGATTCCATTATCTAGTAGATACTCATGTGCTACTATAGCTTCCTGTATAATAATTTTATTACTCCCCTGATAAATCAATGATTCTTGTTCACCTATGGTATTTCTTTAGAATTTTTTCTCTCCCATTTTTAGTGCTTTCTGATTTTTCCTCCTTCGATCTTTCTATGAATTTGCTTTTAGGTTTGATTTATGTGGTTGAGCTACTATTATTCCTTTTTTCTTGGACATATTGATTTTTAAATTTCCATTCAATTTTTGGATGACCTTGCACCACATGTTGGCACTTGGGAAGTAGTTAGGAATATTTTCATATTCAAACATTTGACCAAACCTCTACCAGTGTTGCCATACCTAATCCAGGCTCTATTCGGAGTTTCTCCATTTAAGCTAACTTCTACGCATATCCTTGCTTGGCTTGGGTGAGATAAATAAGAAGTAGTAGCATTGAGTTTGAGTGGTTCTACAACTGCATTACCAATTGAGATAATACTTGATTTGGTATACAAGTGAATGAGAAGTAGTGGTAGAGAAACCCGTGCAAGTGCAACGATGGATTCGATTGTAGGGTGAAAATCGGGGCTCCATTTCAAAACTCTCATAGGGCACATGTGTATGTAAATGTACCAAGATTCTTTTAGCCATATCCAGTTGAAATCTTCTTCATGAAATAATCGAATAAGAATCTATTTGTGATCTATGACTCCTATGTTAAAGTAGCATTTTGGGCTAAATCTGTTAAAGATTCTTCTAATCCCGTTAATGGACGGGCGCCCATAGTGGTGGACCCAGGATTTTGAGTCGGTGGGTGCGAAAATGTCTAACGAAGGCTGGGGGTTCAGGGGCGGGATCCCCCGTGGCGAATTTTTTGGGTTGTTTTTACTTCTTTTTTTTCCATTTTTAACCCTAAAAATGTTGAGGTATTAAATAACTAAACTTGGACTCCTACTTTGTTCGTGAATTTTTTTATATATAATATTTCAACATAATATTACCCTAACAAACTAACAATGAGCAAACTAATACTCAGGGGCTGAAAAATCTAAAAAAATCATACAAATTAACTAACAAAATTTCATACAAATTAACTCACAAAATTTTTATACAAACATAATATTACCCTAACAAAACAACAAAGTTTTATACCAAGTTTCATTAAAATTAAATTAAAATTTCACACAAATTAACTAATAAAATCTGGGCAACAAATTTTGTACAAAATAAATAATTTTATCAAAATCAATATCCATAAAATTTTATCAACAACAACAAATTAATATCCATCACATGATATGATAAAACAGACTAAAAAAAATTATGTGGGAGCCGAAAGGAGGAGCAAAGGTTACTGTCGGCAAGGCAGTGACGTGTTGGCCACAGCAGAGGGAGAGAAAAGATTCCAGGCAGCTGGGTGGCAGTGGGGAATGGGAGAGGGGGAGAGGAGAAGGTTATGTGTGTCAGCTAAATTTGAAAGAGAGGGTGGGATGAGAATAGGTTTAGCAGGTTTTGGGTTTATATATGATTAGTTTATTTACATATCCGCCCCAAGGTTTTAAAACTCTTATCTGCAAGCCTTATTGTAAGGACATTTTTGTCCATTATCAATTTGTATGTCGTACGTCGTTACACCGTTGAAGAAACTCAATATCACACCTACATCAACGGATCCGAATATCAAAGCGTTTTCAACATCATAGCCTCTGCGAGAATGAACTTAGTAAAGTTTTGTTTTTAAGTTCCTTAAGTTCATATTTAGTATTGGGAAATTTTTATCAAATGTTTTTTATAAAAATAGGAAGTAAGTTTTTTTAAGCAAAATGAGGCTTTTAAAAGTTTTTTATTTTTCTGGGAAGGCCGGACCGGTCCGCCTCTATACCGGACCGATCCGCCACCGGACCGGTCCGCCCTCTACCCGGACCGATCCGCCTTGCTCGAGGTCCAGTATACCACGGATCGAATGCGAATCGATAAAGGCAATTTTTAAAAGAACCGAACCGAGGTCGGACCGATCCGCCTACAAGTCGGACCGGTCCGCCTGGGATAAACTCGAGCAGTTCCGTGAGTTGTTTTTCCACCAACTTATTTTTCCTATATATATACCTATTTCGGGGAGTTATTTTCTAAGACTTTTCAAGACGATTTTCAGAGTCCTAAATACTCTAAGTCTTCACCTTTTTTAGTCCCAAGACTCTTTTTGATTCACACACAAAAATCCCAATTTCTTTTGTGAATCTTTTGGAACCCTAGAACATAATTTTGTTATTGTTCAACCCTTGTGGAGAAGCCGTCTCTCTTCTTCATTGCTGACCACCTGGAGTTCCTGCGGGAGATTTCAGCCGACACTGTTTCTAGCCGTTGCTTTGAAGGTTTACCGAAGACACCGTGCGTTACACTTGTGGTCGATTATCAGGTTATATGTAAGTCAATGGTCTTGTAAATTGTTCAAAGTTCTAAGAATAAAAGGTTTTTCCCTTCGGGGATTTTTCCTTAACTTTGTGTCGCTTGCTTTATTTGTCTATGGGTTGACAATTGCACTTTAGATGCATGATTAGGGGCTAAAATTAAATAAGTGTGCTATATTAGAAAGTTGCGAAGTTAATCAATTATCACACGTAATTCTCACGTTCTCAAATTGGTATTAGAGCGGGTTACGCTAATTTATCGCTTGATCCTGATTTTTCGTGGATTTACTTTCTGATACAATTTTTCTACTCACGTTTTCAAATTGGTATCAGAGCGGGTTACTCTAAATTATCGAGTGATCCTATTTTCCGCAAAATCGTGTGATATTGATTTTTTTTTAAATCATTTTTGTGAAAAATCGCAATTTTTCAATGCAACGCCCATTTAATGAGGAGCCTATTTTTGAAAAAGTTCACGACCATGCTGAAAATTTAAAAAGTTTCAATTTGAAACTTTGCAAAAGAATTAAAATTTTGGAAAAAGAAAATTCCCGTTTTAAATCCGCGATGGATCTTTTGCAAACGGTTCAAAATCAAAGAGATTTTTATCGTGAAAAACTTGTTTCCTTGGACCATGACTTTGTTTCTTTAAAATTGTCCAAGAAGCATAGTGATGAGAGAGTCCTAGTTTTAGAGAAGGAATTGGAGGACTTAAAAAATTCTAGGGTTCCCGTTTGTGCCGTCGAGGATAAAAAATTAATCGATGATTTTACGGCACGTGAAAAGACTCTTAGGGATAAGTTTGTTTTAATTGAGGGGGAGCGTAATAAACTATTAAGTTTAATTGATAATTTGAAAAAGAAATCCCTCAGATTGGAAGAGTCTAATTCTTTGATTGGGTCAAAAATTTTGAAGTTAAAAAATAATTTGACAGACTCAAGTAGGTTTGATAGTGATGGTAATGGCTCATCGTGTTCTCATGCTTCTAATGCTAAAGCCAAAACCATTATTTGTTTTAGAGGGGGAACTAATTCCAAGGACGCTAGAAAAGATCACACTTTAGGTGTCATCCCACCCATTTACACATGCTCATATTGTGGTAGGAATGGTCACCTTAGGCGATTTTGTTTTGATCTTGGAAGAGGTCCTAGGAATTCGAAGTCTAGTATTTTGTTGGTTCCCAAAACCCCTTGTCGACGTGTTTCATCCATTTGGGTTAGGAAATCACTTTTGGATACACTTGATTTTAGAATAGTTGATTCCCGTTTGCTTGCACATGATTCTTCTCTTGCCATATCATATAGATGATTGTGTTTGCATGTTTGTCATACGCTAGTTATGATTTTTGATATATTTTTGCTAGCGTTGTGACATGTACTTTTTGTATATATTTTTTTTTGAAAAATTTTGAAAAATACAAAAAGATTTTTTTTGGTTGCACCATTTATGGATGAACACTTTGGATGACCAAGTCACTACATCATTCCATTATTTTCATGTGACTATTTGATAGTGTTTTGAGACAATAGGTCAATTCATCCATGTGCTTTATAATGTTTGGAGTCATTAAGATGTAATTAAGTGTTACTTCCTACATGTTTGACTCATGTTTCCTTTAATGCACACTTGCACGGATTTGTTTGATTATTGTGCTTGTCTTATCACATGTTGGTTGGGTGTTTTCACTTAAATCCTGTCCTTAAAATGAACCAAGCGCGATAAATTTTGATAAGGAAACTGTGCATATAAAAACCGTTTTGTAAGTTTGTGTGCTTTGTTTGAAAATGGGAAAGGGCTGCGAAAGGTTCTTTAGCCTTTGCGAATACTAAGCCACCGTTAAATTGGACCTAAAAATGGAGGAATTTTATTATCCGGGGTCCAAAGAGGTTAAAAGAGCCCCCCAAAAAAATTAAAGGCAATAAAAAGATATTCATGCCAAAATATGGGCCATATAGGTTTTTGCACCAATTCCCCAAAGTTTGAGAATTTAGATTACCTCTAAAAGAAAATATATATGAGGGAGTTTAGTTGGAGATTTAAAACGGGTTTGCACGTCCTTAAAATGCTTGAAAAATGCGCTACATAGTTTTGGACGTTATTGGTGTGGAAATCACTTTGACTTTGATTTCTTGATTTGCATAAGACGATGTCATTTAAATTCAACAAATTTTTTTTACACCTAAGGATACTTTTGATGTTCATTCGTTAGGAGTACACGTATGCATCGTGCACATATGATTGATTGATTTGATTTACCTATCGAATGTGTTCATACCCATTCTTTCCGTTTCCATGACTTGGTTGTTTGAGTCTAAATCCATGGTGTGATTTTTGTATCATATTTTTTTCAAATGGTATCTATTTTTTTTGTACGAAAAATTGAAAAAATCAAAAATAGTTTGTGTATTTTTTGTATACCGTGACACCCCGATTTTGCTTGATTGATTCATTCTTCTTATTTGTCTATTTGGGGACATCATAAAAAGCGGGAGAAAGAATTATCTTATTATGGGGGAGATTTGAAAGTTTGAGTTTCCTCATAAATTGGTATATATGTTTATCTCATTTCAAACTCGATATGTCACTTGGTATTTTGCTTTTTCTCATGTGTGTAGGTACTACATGGATTATCATTAGATTGCACACCCTGATGAGAAAAGTGTTGAGATTCCTGAAGAATTGAAGAGCAAACGCTGTAGTCTTATTCAATTGTATCTTTCCAGTTTTGGGTTCATGGAAGGGTATATTTGTATAGGGATTTTTAGTTGTTTGATAATTCGGATGTATGTTTTTATGTATGTACCGGCATAGACATATGGGGATATTTGTAAGGACATTTTTGTCCATTAACAATTTATTATGTCGCACGCCATTACACCGTTGAAGAAATTCAAGATTCATACATTCATCAAGGGATCCGAATATCAAAAGAAGAAGAGGAATCAAAGTCTGACAGACCGGACCGGTCCGCCTGCAATAAAAGAACCGATCCGGCTAACCGAATCGGTCCGCCTCAGACCCGGACCGATCTGTCTGCTGAAGGCCAGTATACCCCGGACCGCAAGCGAACCGATCCGGTCAACCGGACCGATCCGCCCCCAAGCCAAAATATGGGCCATTTAGGTTTTTGCTCCAATTCTCCAAAGTTTGAGAATTTAGATTACCTCTAAAAGAAAATATATATGAGGGTGTTTGGTTGGAGAATTTAAAACGGGTTTGCACGTCCTTGAAATGCTTGAAAATGTGTTAAATAGTTTTGGACGTCATTGGGGTGGAAATCATTTTGACTTTGATTTGTTGATTTGCATAAGGCGATGTCATCTAAATTCAACAATCTTTTCACCTAAGGATACTTTTGATGTTCATTCGTTAGGAGTACACATATGCATCGTGCGCATATGATTGATTGAGTTGATTTACCTATCGAATGTGTTCACACCCATTCATTCCATTTCCATGACTTGGTTGTTTGAGTCTAAATCCATGGTGTGATTTTTGTATCATATTTGTTCAAATTGGTATCTTATTTTTGTACGGAAAAATTGAAAAATCAAAAATAGTTTGTGCATTTGTTTATGAGCATCTTCTTGCTAGAGCACGTTTACCATATTGTTTGATGCCCTGTTTTGTACCGTGACACCCCGTTTTTTCTTCTTTGATTCATTCTTCTCATCTGTCTATTTGGGGACATCATAAAAAGGGGGAGGAAGAATTATCATATTATGGGGGAGTTTTTGAGATGTAGCTTATGTTTTTATCATATATTGGTATCCATGTTTATCTCATTTCAAACTCGATATGTCACGTGGTATTTGCTTTGTCTCATGTGTGTAGGTATGAAGATTGAAGATCAATATGTTGCACACCCTGATGAGAAAAGCTTTGAGATTTGATGATTGTTGAAGATTGAAGAACAAACGATGAAGATTTATACATTTTTATCTTTCCATCTTTAGGGTTCATGGGATGGTAGATTTGTATAGGTCATAAGTTGATAATTCGGATATTTTTTATATATGTACCGGCATAGACATAGGGGGAGATTTGTAAGGAAATTTTTGTCCATTAAACAATTTGTATGTCGTACGCCTTTACACCGTTGAAGAAACTCAAGATCACACCTACATCAACGGATCTGAATATCAAAGCGTTTTCAACATCATAGCCTCTGCGAGAATGAACTTGGTAAAGTTTTGTTTTTAAGTTCCTTAAAGTTCATATTTAGTATTGGGAAATTTTTATAAAATGTTTTTTATAAAACTAAGAAGTAAGTTTTTTCAAGCAAAATGAGGCTTTTAAAAGTTTTTTATTTTTCTGGGAAAGCCGGACCGGTCCGCCTCTATACCGGACCGATCCGCCACCGGACCGGTCCGCCCTCTACCCGGACCGATCCGCCTTGCTCGAGGTCTAGTATTCCACGGATCGAATGCGAACCGATAAAGGAAATTTTTAAAAGAACCGATCCGAGGTCGGACCGATTCGCCTCCAAGCCGGACCGGTCCGCCTGGGATAAACTCGAGCAGTTCTGTGAGTTGTTTTTCCACCAACTTATTTTTCCTATATATATACCTATTTCGGTGGTGTATTTTTTAAGTCTTTGAGAAAACGTTTTTAAGAGTACAAACACAACAAGAATTCAATTTTTGATGTGCCAAACATCTTTTTGATTCACACACAAAAATCCCAATTACTTTTGTGAATCTTTTGGAACCCTAGAACACAATTTTGTTATTGTTCAACCCTTGTGGAGAAGCCGTCTTTCTTCTTCATTGCTGCTGTCCTGGAAAGGGAAAATTCCAGCTGACACACTTGTGGAGAAGCCATTTTTCTTCTTCATTATAGCCCTCCTAGAAAGGGATATTTCCAGCCGCCGACTACAGAATCCGACACCTGAGGGTAATTCTTAGTCACTTGTATTTTCATTGTAATCCGAAATTGTACAGTTACAATATTATAATGAAAATAAATGGTTTTGCCCCCTTGGGAGATTTTTCCTCAATTGCATGTGTTTGAATGTTCTTGCTTAGTTCATTATCTTATTCAATCACATATTGTTGCATGTTTAGGGTGTGTTTGGGTTAAACTCAATTTGATTAATTAAAATTGGATTTTATTTAAGAAGTCGCAATATTTTCGCTGTAGCTACTCTCTCACTTATATTTTAAAATTTTACACAAAGATCCATAACTTTTTCTTTTACCCGATACTCACCGAACATTTTTGAAAATCTTGTGGGTATAGCCGCACCAAATCGAGATAAGGTGAGTCCGCCCCTGGCCACCCATGAGAGAATTTTCCAATCAGTCTGAATTTAAAAGGCACAACCAATTTTTTTTTTTTGTCTTCTTGAGGGAAAACTAAAACAAGTTATCCTCTATATTAGCGGAATGACAACGAGATGTGAGTTACATCTAAAAAAGGAGGCAAATGTTTTAATTGTGGGGGATCATTTGGGATGGTTTCGACAATTACTACCGAGGAGTGGGGAGTCTAGGGTTGTGGGCATGAGAGGGGGCTCATTAGAAATAATATTATCAACCACATGTTGATAATACACATAAGCGAAAGTGAAAGTTTATCTAGTTATTTTATTTAATTCTCTATTTAAATTTCTTATCGTTATTTAAAATATTCTATTATGATATTTATCTCATCTCGTGCTTATGACAGGGTTTATGTAAACATAACTGGTAAACATAGAAGATATTATTGCAGTGGGCCTTGTCCCATTGTTGTTGACTAACAATATAGGTTAGGTTGTTGTTAGCTGTATAGTTTTGAGTGGCAAGAGTGCAACTGGAGTTTATTTTAAGTTTTAAATAGTTTTCTCTTCATCGTTTATCACATGAGACAATTATATTTGGATTTGGTGGGTCCTTAGAATCCACAGTCGTTTATGTGTTTTTTATTCAGAGATATTATTTTTGTTATCTTCTTATTGCAGTTTTAGAATGGCAATGAATTTATTTATTCTTTTCTTATCTCATTTCATATATTGTTAGAATTTTTTTATATATCTCATATTTCTGTTAAATCCTAGGAATGGTATTTTCATTTTAATAACCGACATATCTTGACATTCAAAACTCGATCAACCTGAATGGACATATATGAGGGTTGTTCATCCTTCACAAAGAGGAAATACCCAAAGAAAAGAACTCCAATAAGAATTAGAATAAAAGGAAGAATTAAACCAAAGAAGACTAGAGAAAACTATCCAAAATATGACCAAAACCATGCCCTTGAATGACTCAATGGTTGAGTCTTAGCAAGGATGTCGGATACTCAACTAACCAAAAGGCCTAGAAGGATAAAAACCCACTCTACTTAAAGGAACTCTAATTAGTCCTATAACTCCCAAATACACCACATTCATGACACCAAAAACTGCCTCCAATTGAAAAAAGATAATAAACCCTTTTGAAAGAGACACTTGAGGGATATTTAGTGATGGGTGTAAAAACCATAAGTGACCTCAGACCTAAAGGGTTCTCCCGTCTAAACCTTATTTGGGTAATATGATAGAAGTGGCATAGTGTGAGACAAATATATAAAGTTATTCGAACCATAGGAGAGGGTCTTATGTCCATTACCAAAGGGTGTTATACTTGTTTATTAAATCATAAAATGACAATTACAGTCTAAAGGACCACTTAAGCTTTATCCAAGAGAGTTTGAGGTCTTACGACCTTTGTCAATAATCCAAAGTACCTTAGGTAGTAACTGATGGACTCCTTTAAGGGTTCCTAAGTATTGATTTAGGTCTCACCAAGATATATCAAGTATAAAGTCACTAAAAAATGTTCCAAGTTATGAATATAAGATCACAATAGCAGGTTATGAGTATGGAACAAGGAGTAAAACATTTGTGAATGCTAAAACACTTGATTTTCTGTAAGTCTTTTTGCTTAAATGTATGAACATCATTGATTGCTCGATATTAGTTGCCCTTGAATTGTTCACCAACTTTCCTCTTATATGAGGACTCTTAGAGAATAAACGAGTGGCCTACCACAATATGGCGATGATGGCTCCATGGTCCAACAATCTCAGCAAGGTGGTGGAGTGTTAGCCAAAGGAGTTGTAGGTGGTGTAAGGGAGTTGTTGAGTTCATAACACGCATATGGGAGCCTTTAATGCAGGTGGGCTTGTGTAGTGGTGGTAGGTGAAATAGTGTTATGATTTCCACCCACATCGCTAAATCGGTCATATAAGACACATTGAAGGCTTAGGAGATCGGGAGCTATCATTGAGCTTCCATAAGTTAGTCTTGAGTTATTTTCCAATAATACACCCCTGTGCCAAGGATTAGGGGACCTTAAAAGGTCATTTCTCTTCAGTTTGAGGCTTTGATCATCATACATGGAAAAACTGTAGTCTTATTGTCTCTAAGATCGGTTGAGGAGATATATTGAAATGACTATCTATATTAGGAAGGAAGATAAGTGACTGAGGTCTGCTAAAATACTTTAGCTAATACTTGAGAGGAATAGAGGTCTTATAGACCAATTAATGATCTGTCTGAGGTTAAAGATCAGCCGTGGGACCTCTATTATTACCTGAGGGTAATCGAGGGGTCTTAGAGACTTTTAAATACTAAGTGTATAGTAGGATATCATCAATAGCCTTGTTTCTTCTAATAACGATTTCAAAGGCCAACACTTGTCTATTTATACAATTTAGAGGTAGAAGGGTAATTATCCAAGATGCGTCATAATAAGAGTGTATTGGAAAGGATCTTGTAAGTGGATGGGACTACTTGATGTAACGTGCATGGGACTGGGGGGGAAGTAACCTCTAGGCTTTGGTGGCTATAAAAGATCCCCTTGGGATGACTTGAGTTCTCCATTATTCATTTCAACTCTGTTAACATTCTAGCACACCGTGAGAAATCTTTTGGCTATAAAAAATCTTGAGTTCTTCTCTTCCCTCTGGTGTAATCCTCCATCTATTAGTAAGTTCAAGTTTACCTTATATTTTTCACTTGATTTGAGCTCTTCCATGAGCTCTAATAATACATTTTTCTTTGTAATGGTTGCTAAACCCTCTAAATAGGAAGTGGATAGGATTATTAAGCCCTAGAAGTTAAACCACATACCTTTCGAGCTAATTATCACAACCAAACATCTTTTTCAACTATGCATCGGGAACTGAGCCTAAGGCTTTGTCTTCTGTGATGCTTATGTGCTTCCCAAAATAGTGGTTGGGGAATCGTTAGGGTTTGAGACCTTTGTTTTGGTTTCCTGAATGATAATAACATCCACTGGGTTTTCCACTAAGGACCCTGAGGCCTCTAAAAGGGAGGATGATCATCATTTGGCTAAGACCAACCATCCCCATATAAATAGCTTTCACTCTATTTTTTCCATAATTTACCTCATTCATAGTTCTTTGGTGGCTTAGATTTGAAGTCTGTTAGATTTGAAATCCCACCTTGAGAATTGTTCCATAAAGGATCCTAAGACCTCTGAAACATATTTTACTAAGGGTGAAGTCTTTACAAGGGTCATAAGATCTCCAGACTAAAAAAAATTGAAATCCAAAGTCCTTATAAGGGTCATAAGACCTTCAGACTTAGATGTTTTAAAACCTGAACTCCCCTAAAAATACCTAAAACCTCTGAACTTCAATAAATTTTGAAATTTAAATCCCTTACAAGGGTCATATGATCTCTGGACATAGAAAATTTGAAATTTGAAGTATTTGTTAAGAGTCATATGACATCTAGACTTGGATGCTTTAAAACCTGAAGTCCCACAAAGGGTCTTGAGATTTATGAACTTAGGTAAATTTTGAAATCCGAAGTCCTTATGAGGGTTATAAGACCTTCAAACTTAGGAAATTAGAAATATGAAGTATTTATAAGGGCCATATGAGGCTATACGAACTTAGGACTTAAATGTTTTAAAACTTAAAGTCCCACAAAGGGTCCCGAGACCTATGAACTTAGGTAAATTTTGAAATCCTAAGTCCTTATAAGGGTGATATGACCTTCAGACTTTTGGAATTTAAAATATGAAGTCCTTATAAGGGTCCTATGATCTTCAAATTTAAACGTTTAAAAACTCAACATCCTATAAAGGGTCATAAGACCTCTGAACTTAGGTTAATTTTGAAATATTAAGTCCTTATAAGGATCATAAGACCTTTGGACGTAGGAAATTAGAAATTTAATGTTCTTATAAGGGTCATATTACCTCCAAGCTTAGATGTTTTAAAACCCGACGTTCCATAAAGGGTCGCGAGACCTCTAAACTTAGGTAAATTTGAAATCTAAAGTCCTTATAAGGTTCATAAGACCTTCGAACTTGGGGCTTTACATTTTTTGTTACAAGACTGGTGTTTTTTTTAAAAAAAAATTGCATTTGGACACTTGTGCCCCTATAAACAGGGGTCAAATAAATTCTTCGCTAAGGACTCTGCCTTTTTATACAACTTCATCCTTATTGAAAACATTATTTTTAGTGCGTAAAGAGACTATGGGTTAACTTTGGTAGGTCCTTGGACCTTAGTCAATTTGAATGGGATCAAAGGTGAAAACCTTGATGATTAATCCTTTTTTGGTGCTTGGGCCTTTGACTATTAGCCAGGGGATGTGTGGACCTTAGCCTAGTGTGGAGCTATGCTCTGAGATGATTTTTATGGCCCTTAGATTAATTTGAATATGATCAAAGTTGAAAACCTTGATGATTCATTTTAGCCTTTTTGGTGTTCTTTAACCTTTTGCTATTGGTTTGAGGATGCATGGACCTCAACCTCATGCGGAGTTGTGCCCTAAGGTGACTAATATGGGTCCCTAGAACTCAATCAGTTTGAATAGGGTCAAAGGAGAAGACTTTGATGTTTTTGAGTCTTTTTTGGTTCCTTAGACCTTTGATTATTCATATGAGGATGCGTCGGCCTCAGCCTAGTGTGGAGTTGTGCTCTGAGTTAACAGTTATGGGTCCTTAGATATTAGTCAGTTTGGATCGAATCAAAGGTGAAAAGTTTAATGATTCCTTTTAGTAATTTTTAAATCCTTAAACCTTTGACTATTGGCCTAAAGATGCGTAGACATTATCCTAGGGTGGAGATGTACTCTGAGTTGACTGTTATGGTTCCTTAGAACTGAGTTTATTTTAGTGGGATTAAAGGTGAAAACCTTAATGATTCCTTTTTTTCATCAGTGGTTTTCTTGGGCAGTGGTAGGAAAATTAAAGAGATCAAGATGTGTATTTGAAAGAAATATAACTTTTCATTACCACATATAGCACCAAATTGATAGGTGTAAAAATTGTAACTGACCTTATACCCAAAAGGTTCTCTCCTCTAGACCTTAGACAGGTAAGAGGAAAAAAGTGTTAGATAATGATATAAAGTGACCTTAGACCCAGGGAGTTTGAGGTCTTATAACATTTGTCAAAATCCAAAGGACATTAAGAAGCCACCGATGGACTCTTCTAAGGGTTATTGAGTATTGATTTAGGTCTCACCGGATATAGAAAGTATTAGGTAACTAGAAATGATCTGAGTTAAAAATATAATATCAGAACAGTGGTTTGTGATTATGGAACAAGGATTATAACACTCATAAATGCTAAAACTCTTCATTTTTTTTATAAGGTTGATTTCTTGAATGTATTAATCTTTTTGATTGCTCGAGATTAGCTTACCTTGAACCATTGACCATCTTTCCTTTATATTAAGACTCTTAGAGAGAAAATGAGTGGCCTTCCATAACATTACTGTAATGTCTTTGGGCCTTGACAGTATCAACAAAGTGGTGGAGTGTTGGATTTAGGATTTGCAAGTTGTAAGGGAGTTTATGAGTGCATTAAATGTGGATGGGAGACCTCAATGTAAGTTGTCTTGTGTAGTAACAATAGGTGAAATAGTGATTTGATTTCTACCCACTCTGCCAGACTAGTCGTAGAAGCCACATCGGAGGCTTAAGAGCTCGAGAAATGTCCTTGAGCTACTATAATCTATGCTTGAGGTATTTTCCAATGATACACCATTATGTAGAGGGTTAGGTGACCTTAAGAGGTCATTTATCACCAGTCTAAGGCCTGCTTTGAGCGTTGAACATGGTGGAACTCTGATCCTATAATTACTGAGCTCGGTTGAGGATATATAAACGAGTGTCTATATTTTGGAAGGAAGAGAAGTTATTCAGGTCTAATACAATATTGTGGCTTATCCTTGAGAGTCAAAGAGGCCTTGGGGACTAGGTAATGATCTATTTTAGGCCAGGTCTTAGAGCCTTTTAAATATCAAATGTAAAACAGAGTATCATCTTTTAAAGTGATCATAAAAGGGAAGCTCACATCACTGAAAGTTAAAGAGAGAACATAGATATTATCGAAAGGAGCGTTTATGGGAAACATTGATTATTGGGAGTAGCATAAGAAAAAAATCACTGAAAAATAAGACTGGTCAACCAAATAAGGATTATTTCCTAAGGGTTTCTTATCGATAGAGAATACAACTTCTCCCACAAAGCCTATAGGGTCCAAAATAGATAATACACAAAATTTTAGGCCCCTAAACCATTTGAAGACTAGGTGGAAATTATTTTCACTCCTATAAACACATGATACTTAATCACCCCACTCGATGACCCTCGACTGATTGAGGCAATCATATCCAAATGGGTGATCAAACAACTGATGATGGACACGTGTAGTTCATAATATTAATCTAATAAGAAATTTATAAGTCACTTATCTTAAAAAAAACATTCATTATCGATGGGCTGAATCGTAGAGACGAGCCTAAGAGTGGTTCACCAGTCGAAGATCTAATCCCTATACTATTAAAATGATTGTTGAACATATAAAGTGGTTTAGGTGGGGCTATCCTTGAACACTAAAATTCAAGACAAACTAGTGGTCTCCTTCGTTATCACCATAAAGTTTTTTCATAGATCCATGACGAAATTCTAGGCATAGATCCTCAATGTCAACCCATCAACTCAAGGTTGACCCAACTTTAAGCTCCTTAAATCATAAGAAGATAACCTTATTAACCAAGTGAAATCAAGATGCACAGATGGATTAAGAAAAATCATAAAAGTTAATTATTTTGAAGGCCAAGTTTTCGTGATGGTCTACAAGTCAAGAGAAAAGTGGTAGCTATGTGTCGACTACTTGAATTTTAATGAGGCCTCTTAATAACTAATATCCACTCCCTTAGTTCAAAATCATCATTGATGCAATGGTAGGACACAGAATCCTCAATTCATGCAATATTGAATGACTTATATTCTTTGGATTATCTTAATTTATATCTTGTGAATTTTTTTAAATGTCTCATATTTCAGTTACATGCTAAGAATGGTATTTAATTTTAATGACTTGCATATTCTGATACCGGGGTTTGATCATCTTCAATAACAAAATGTAAAACCCCACTCTTCCACTGACGATACTGTCCCCACTTTAACTACCGATCACAACGATATGGGATTTTATTAGCTCTAAATTCACAAATTGTTGTCAGTGGGGTTCGAACTCCCGACATGTGCATCATTAATCATATGCCTTACAAGTAGAAATAAAAAGCCCTCGGTGCTAGAAGAGTGCATTTCTATATATATGGACCATTGATATCCCTCATTCGGGCTATTTGGGATGTAACTCTCTGACTACCAACTCAACCATGGTGCCAAACTGTTACAGTCCTCCCCCTAGGGAGCTCAACGTCCTTATTGGGATGAAATCAACCACCACCTAACACGTTAGCACACTTATTCTGGCTGGGTACTAGCTCTGATACCATTCTGCAATACCCCACTCTTCCACAACCGATATTGTTCCCACTTTAACCATTAATCACAGTTGTATGGGATTTATTAGCTATAAATTCACAAAGTGGTGTGACTGGGGTTTGAACCCCTGACATATGCATCATCAATCACATGCCTTATCAGTGGGATAAAAGGCCTCGGTATTAGAAAAGTGAAATTATACATATATGATATCATTACTTTCCCTCACCCAGGCGAAGTGGAATGTAACTCTCTGAATACCAAATAAAAAATGACACCAGTCTGTTACAATCCTCAAACTGTTGGTAATGGAGTTTGAACCCCTAACATATGGTGTCATAAACCACATGCCTTACTAGAAAAGCCGAAAAGGCCTCGGTGTTAGAAGAGTGAAAATATACATATATGAGCCATTATTTTCCCTCACCAGGGTGATGTGGGATGTAACTCTCTAGCTACGAAATCAACCATGGCCCCAGTCTATTAAAATCCACCACGTAGGGAGCCCAACATCCTCTTTGAGGTGAAATCAACCATCACCCAATATGTTGGCACATTTATTCTGGCTGGGCACTCGCTCTGATAAGACTAGCATATAACCCATACGATACAGAGGTGATGTATAATAAACATATATAAAGATAATTATAAAAATTAGTATATATCATAAATTCAATATCTTGTTTTAAAGCCGTTATAAAAGGTTAATTTTTTCATAAATGAACTTGTCTATTATTTTTAAATATTTTTATTATATAAAAAAAATTATAACGAAAAACTTCAAAACAACTGTACATATTTTTTATAAAAAATTAAACATATTTTTATTTATTTTTTGTTCAAAACATTGTATGTCATTCATAGATACAAACTTAAATTTTTATATAGAAATAAAATGTTAAATATATTTTTAGAACCAAAAACTTTTTTTATTTACATTAAAACAATTTTGAAATTTTGAAATAAAATTTTAACTCAAAAACTATTTTTTATAAATAAAAACTTCAAAATAACTGTGCGTATTTTATATAATAAAATTATACATATTTTTATTTGTTTTTAGTTTAAAAACTTTATGTCACTGATAAATAAAACTTAATTTTTTTCTATCAATACAACGTTAAAAAAAATTATTACCCAAAATATTTTTTATTTATATAAAAATAATTTTTAATTTAAAAAACTTTGTTTTAACTTTTTTTAGAAATAAAATGTTATATAGATGTAGTATTATTAGTAGCATAGTATAAAGTGATTTGAGTGGAGAATGATTAGAAGTGATTAATTGAATCTAGATTGTGTTGGATCGAGAGATTAATTAATGGATTCTAGAATGGATCATCTTTTTAGTTTTCATGAGACTTTTGATTGATTATTTTTTTTCAATAATTCATTTAGGTGAAATGGAGTATTAATTTTATGAGGAGGGATACGTATCTAGATAGGGGGCATTAATTATCATTTACACCTCTAATACTATCGTGTTAGAGGTATAACTAGCATGTAACCCGAGCGATACGCGGACGTACTATAATATTTATTAAAAATATAAGAAAAAAATTAAAATACTTAAATAAAGAACTAACTATAAAAGTAAGATGACATATGAAGAGATTTGTTGGGTAGGTAAATTACAAACTTTAAACTCATAGTAAACAATCATAACCATTACAATAATATATATATATATATATATATAAGAAACAATACAAATAGATTATATATAAGAAACAATACAAATAGATTATATATGCATAAATAACTAAAGAGAGCAAGTGAGTGAAAATACTGCACACTACTCCTTGAGGTTAAAAGCACATTCTACTTAAAATAAATTTCAATTTCCACAAATAAAATTAATAAATCAAAGAAAACTCAACCAATTCAATCATCAAATAGAACAAATAGAAATGTATCATATGAAACCGGTAAACTACTCATAAACAAAATATTTTAACACAACTACCACACTCATCTCACCCAAAATCACCTCAACAACCACCCAAATACATTACCTTGAAAAATTGAGGTAAATACCAAAATCACCACTGTATTAATTCCAATTAACCCACCTCATTATGTTATTCTTCATCATCGCCGCCATATGTACGCCGCAACCAATACGTCAACCTGCACAACCACTTGCATATTGAATGGGTTTGAAAAACGTAAAGAAATAGAAAAATGATATACACATCAAATCGAACATCTATTTTGAAGTTGTACAACCCAAGAACCCTTGGGAATCAAAAGAAAAAACTCATTAAACTTTTTAAAATGGAATAATTTAAAATTGCATCAGTACTCACCTTATAAAAAAAAATTGCACAAACCAAAAGGATAATTAAACAACTAAAAAGAAAATAGTTTTAATAAAAATGGAAAAATCAGGGTGCCTAAGTCTATCTTCAATTTTAACAATGTTTTTAAATTTATTTTATTGCACTTTTTCTACTCAAAGTGTTGCCAAAAATAAAAAATAATCCGCAAAGTGTAAATACGAAAAATTTTAGAACCCATATTAAAAATATACATAATTATGTGACCCCAAATAGAGAAAACCCAAAAAATAAAGTTAAAAAGGTAAGCAAAAATTCTTAACCTAATTTAGATCTATATTTGAGATCGTTAACTACTGAGATTGAATCCAACTATTAGTTTATAGAGATATTATTTTTTGTACTTATTGGTCACCTACACAACATATTATAATATATCTTCAGATTACCACATCCACAATTGAACAACTCATATTTTTAATGCAATACAAATTCTACAAATCCATGGATAATGAATAAAATAATAACATTGTTAATATTTCAACAAAGAAAAAAAATGAAAAAAATGAAAAAATATTACCACTAACAGTTTTGTTGCCGCAAAGTTGGAGGAGAGATGGAAGTCTTAATCTAGTGAGAGGGCTTTTGGCTTTTACTAATACAAATAAACCTAAACGTCTACTATTGAAGAGATAGATTACTAATATTAATAATCTTAAGAATTTGGAAGTGTCATTTGGTTACTCAATAATAAAAAATCAAAGGTTAATGAAGGGTTGATTAAACTGAATCAAATGCTGATAATAACTCTACTTCTATCGTAATAGATTTATAATATAAATATGGATTTTGTAACATCTCACTATTCCACTATCGATATTGTTTCCCATTTAACCGTCGTTCCGAACGGTTTGGGGTTTTATTAGCTCTAAATCTATAAACTGATATCAGTAGGGTTTGAACCCCTGACATATGGATCACCAATCACATGTCTTACTAGTGGAGTTAAAACACCTTAGTGTTAGAAGAGTTGAATTATACATATATAAACCATTACTTTCTCTCACTCAGGCGATATAGGATGTAACTCTCTGACTACCAAATCATCCATGTGTTATGCAAAATATGTGGGATTTTACATATGTGTGAAGTATCCAAAGCCATTTTTAAAAGAAAGTTGAAAGTCTTCAAAACGATTTGATCTCAGCAAAAAATGTAAAAGTGGATTTAGAGTCGAGATCGCAAAAAATAATTTTTATCTGGGTAGCTTCGATTTAATTCCATTTAGTCTACATGCTCTATCAGAGTATCATGTTTGATAGATTGAAAATACACCAATAGTATCTAATATTACCATACTAGGAATACCCTTACAGATGTCTTATTGAAAAGTTCACTCAGTTCAATGGATTCCCATAACAAATAGTAATATTATGTGTGCGACAAAGCAATATCCGAAAACGTATTCAATCGTGGTTCTAAGAGAAATTAAACTATATGAAGCATATTGAATAATCAACTAACTTTTAAAACTATTTTGATGAGAAGTTCAAACTATTTTTTTCAGGATAAATTTTTCCTTTAGTTTTTATTTCATCTTTCTGTAAGCCAACTTTAAATTAAATATCTCCCAGAATAGTAGTTGATTTAAGACAAAATTCATATATTTGAAAAGCTTCCCAAAGAGATATAAAAAAGACCCACGAAGAAATTTAATTTCAAATTTGAATTTCACAATTCAATTTTTGACGAGTTTCCAACCATGAAATTTTTCATTATGAAATCTTACACTACTCGTTTCTTAGTGTGAAATTTAGGAATGAAAAATTTGCACTTTGAATTTCCGGAGTGAAAAATTTAGAGTTTGAATTTTCATCATGAGAAGTTTTTCCTTTTAATTAAATATTATTAATATGTATTTGGTTCTAATTATACTTGTAATTACGAGAATGATTAAGATAATATTTATCAAATGAGTTTAACTTAGATGCGAATTTGGAAAATAAAAAATTACATAAGAACTTTTTTAGTGAGAATTTTTTTATTGTAATATCTTGAATACGAAATTTCATACTATGAAATTTTGCAACATGGTATTTTGATAATGGAAATATTACAGTGTGAAATTTCATCAAGAGAAATTTTGTCAAGGGGAGTTGTCAAAGTCACTACTAGGGTACAGCGAAAAACTCGTTGAAGGTCACTGAATTACTGAGGTGTCGTTGGAGACTCACCCTAGAGTGATAGGAGTCACCACATGCCGTCACAGGCACACCGGAATCCTTAGATCAAAGGGTTGCCAGAGTGTCGCTAGAGCATCGTCAGACTGTTGTCGAAGCGTTTATCGAGAGGTCTCCGTAGACGCAACAATGAATGTTTGCCGCGAGTTTTCGAAGATTTAGAAATAATGAACTAATATTGAGTTCATTTTAGTAAATGTTATTTATATCTAAAATTCCGTTTGTTGTCAAATAACTCTTTTTTAAATTGATTTTAACAGTTGAAGCCGATAGGGGTAATAAAATGTATTGATATATGGCATTTCAAATAAAATAAAAATGTACTGATATTTATTGAGCGGACGTTTAGACCCATTGCAGAGCAGTTCCCATAATTCAACAATGTGGCAACAGTCGTGGTTATAATTAAACTAGGCGACATATATTAAATTTATTCAACATCATACTCAAGTGATCTCATAAAATAAATTAAGGCACCAAGTAAAAGATGCCTTTCACGTCTAATGTAGTTGATGCCGCACCCAACCTTTCCATCAACCCTGAATACTTTCGAACTTATGAATTGGTAAATATTGTACTAGTGACAATCCAATCCAATCCAATCACGTTGACGAATCGAGTTTGCATAAATTTAATACTTCACGTGTTGGGAATTTATTTCAAATTTCAATGGCCATATCATAACGAGAATGAGAGAATTTTTTTTTTCTTTTTTGTCAAATCAGAAATTTGTTCAGGAGTATTTTAGGGGTGATGTTTTAAACGACAGTCCGAATTGACTGGACACGACTCTAATCATTATTTAAACATGTAACTAAAAATTGGATTACAAGCGAAAAAATAATAAAATCAAACGGATTAAAAATAGATATAGCAACAAGAGCATCGGCACAAGTATTGACTTCTCGAAAGTAGAAGATGAATGTGCCATGTTGGAACCTGATGAGGGCTTCAGTTATGGCGCGGGTCAAGTCCACGTGGGCTTGATACTGTGCTGATTTCCAGGTAATCGTATAGAATGCAATTTGGCAATCGATTTCGATTTCAATACATTTTATACCCGTATGAAAGGCGAGGTCAAACCCGATTTTCAGAACCCAAAGCTAAAAAAACAATCATTGTTTTTTTTTTCACTTCACTTACATTACAAAGAAAACCTACTCTGCTATATATAGCCTTGAACAAAAGATAAGAAATCCTCTACAGAACTCTTTAAATACACAACTCTTTATTTTTTACTTGAAAGCTAGACCCTTGATTTTTCATGTATTTTTAACTTTTAAAATTTGAAGTTATTTTTATTTCTAACACCTACTCTTAATTTGTAATTTTCATAAAACTCTTAAAGTTATTTAATTTTTCCACCATGGGCCCTTTATTGAAGATGCTTGCGCAATGTTTTTTTGACTCGCACAATTTTACTCTATATTTTTGTCTTCAATCATTTTTTTTGACATGTTGACCAAGCTTGAAATGCTTAGATTTTTCAAATCCCATATCACGATGAATGGGAAAAAGCATATCATCTAAAATGGATTATTTTTTGGACGATCATTTAAGTTTGAATGTGCACAAATAACACCTTATACAATGAAAGAAGGGTCATTTAGTATTTTTGGGTACAATAGTTCTTATTATTTTGAATTTCAGTCCATGAGTTTTCGTATTCATTGACTGAAATTCAAAACTAATGGAAGTTGATCATTTTGACCGTTAGTTGACCAACTTTTGGAACTAAAAATATTATTTTACCCCGAGTACATTATTATACTTGAACAATATAAATTTATATGTTAAATATATGCATCCAATAACAAAAATACATTAATAAATAAATTTATTTTAATACATTCACATTTATGCTCCATATATATATATATACAATAAAATACATTAATATTGAAAAAAACAATTCTTAATTAAAAAACATTTTTTTCTATAATAACAGTTTTTGTAAAAAAAAGTTTTTATAGATAAAACATTACAACAATGACTAAATGTTTTTAAACTTTTTCTATAAATAAACTGTTTATATATATATATATATATATATATATATATATAAAGTATTTTTTTCAATATAAAAACTTTACATATATATATATAAATGCTAAAAAAATCATTTTGTACATATACAATTAAAAATATTTTAAATATATACTTTTTTTTAAAAAAAGTTAAAAAAACGTAATTTGTTAAACTTTTTTGTATGTATAAATAGTTTTTTATATATAAAAACTGTAAAAATATATCTAAAAGCTTTTTTAGAACCTTTTTTATAACTAAATTGTTAATATATAAACTATTTTTTATTTATAAAAATGTTAAAATAATCTCTTTTTATAGAAACTGTTAAAAATGTTTTAAATATATACTATGTTTCAAAAAAAAATTAAGGTATTTTGTTAAATTATTTTCTATATATTAACGTTTTTTCATATATAAAAATTTTAAAATAAATGTTTTAAGATTTTTTTAAATTGTTTTTCATATAAATTGTTATATATATATTAAAAAATATATTTTTTACATAAACTGTTAAAAATGTTTTAAATATATATAAATTTTTTTAAAAAAGGCTTTTTTTATTAAGATGTTTTTCATATATAAATAGTTTGTTAATATATAGAAACGGTTAAAGAACAATTACTTAAAAAAACGATATAAAAAAATAGGAGGATAAAAAATAGTTATTTAAAGAAAATAATTATTAAAAAAAAACTTTTTTTGAAAGAGAACGGTGTAATTATTTTGTTCTATTTAAAAAAGAATGTTGACAAATATTTTTTATTTTTTAAAAAAAAATTATTTTGTTACAAACAAACTTTAAAAAACAGTTTTATCAAGTAACTATATTGTAGAAAAAAAAGTTACAACAAAAAACAATTTTATAACAAACAAATTACTATTTTATATATATATATATATATATATATTACGGTGCAAAAAAAAGTTATACATATACACACACACATAGTGAAAGATATTACTATTTAAAAAAACAGTTTTATAACAAAACATTCTTTTGTAAACTGTTATTATAGAAAAAAAATGTTTTGTTATGAAATTATTTTTAATTAAGAAGTGTTTATTTAAATATTAATGTGTTTTATTGTATATATATATATATATATGTGTGTGTGTGTGTGTGTGTGTGTGTGTGTGTGTGTGTGTGTGTGTGTAAATGTTATATATATATATATATGTGAATGTATTATAATAA
This sequence comes from Sambucus nigra, assembly GCA_949130495.1. Taxonomy (NCBI): domain Eukaryota; kingdom Viridiplantae; phylum Streptophyta; class Magnoliopsida; order Dipsacales; family Adoxaceae; genus Sambucus; species Sambucus nigra. Next base: position 306,560,437 of record OX422214.1, read on the forward strand.
ATTTATATATTCATGTATTTTTAATATTAGATGTATATTTTGAACATATAAATGTATAGTGTACTAATATAATAATGTATATTGATGTACTAAGGAGTTGTATGGTCTTTTTAATTCAAAAAGTGGGTCAACTAACGGTCAAACTGATTAAGTGACGATTTTCATTAATTTTAAACCCCAATTAATTAATACGAAAATTAGTAAATCAAAACCCCAAATAATAAAAAGTAGTGTACCACAAATACTAAATGATCCATGAAAGAATAACGATTAGACAAATTAAATGTTGAGTTGTGACTTAAGTGTTTGGACGAAAATATTCTTGTCACCATAAAATTGTGAACTGATACATTTTCTACTTGATCTTATATAACAAACATCTATTTTATGAGATGAGGTTTAGTTATATAAAGACAGGGATAGAGCTATAGCGGATCAAGTGGGGGTTATAGCCCCCACAGATTTAAAAAAAAATAGATTTTTAAACTTCTATAAATATTTGGGTGTAAACTGTAAATTTTAATAAATACTAGGCATATGTTTTATTTTAAAAACATAACTCTTCTAAATACCAACAACACGCACGCACACTACACTCATATATCTCTCCCATCTGCTAGATTTGGCTCCGATTTGAGCCTCCGTGTTGTCCCTCACCACAACCGTCCATCCTCAGTTGCTCCGGACGGACCCCTGCTTCGTCCTCCCTCCGGCTCCGAGTCCCTGCTCTCCGAGCCTCTGTGTTATCATGTTCTACCTCTACGTTTTTACCGTAGACAATTATGTAATAGTTATGAATCTGATTTAGTTTTTTTTTATAAAAGTAAATGATTATGGTAGTTTCAATTTTTTGTTAGGTAACAGTTCTAAATCTGATTATTTTTTGTTAATAATGAGTTTCAATTTGTAATAATTTGTAAATTGTAGTGAGTGTCAATTTATATTATAGTTTTTATAGTGAGCGTCAATTTGGTTTGAAGTTTTAATTTAAATAAATTTGGGGTTTGAATTGAATAATGATGTGAGGGAAATCGAGTGTTCGTATAGGGACACTATCGTTGATTTCGGCTCCCGCTCAACATGCAAAAATAACCTAAACTACAACTACACTTGACAAGCAAGTAAAGCGGTAAGTCGGGTATCGTAAATCCACAAGGAGTGATTGAATTTTAGGTTTTAATTGTTTAATTACTTCAGGAATAAAAGTGTAAAATAAATAAATGAAAAAGTGAAAGGGTGGTTGTCGTGACAAAAGAAAAGAATAAGTTACGCTAAATTAAAGTAAAGCGAGGATCGGGATCGCATTCTACCAAACGGATCGAAACAACTACTAATCAAGATTCCGGCTCGAAAGCAATTTAATCGAGCATTTACAATTAAGCATAAACATCACACAAGAAGGAATTTAACCCAAAGTTGCGAGATAAAACATTTAACTGAAAATGGTCGCACGCGGATTAAATTCGGATAATCGCTATAAACACTAACGTTGCATGACAAAGAAAGTTAAACGCATAATAATTCGACTTTAATACGCGAGGTTTCAATTAAATGCAATTTTACACGAAACCCTAAATTTCGAGGTCCGAACCCAAAAATGGCGGAAACGCAATCCCGACCCTATTTATCTAGGGACGCATAATGAATTAAACTAATTTAAACTAATTAACTAAGAAAGCAATAAATTAAAGCAAGAAAACCTAATTAGAAAGCATGGAAATTATCTAAAAAGCAAGGAAAGAATGAAATACAACTAGATTAAAGGAGAGGGAAGATGAATAGTCAATCTTACAACCAATTAGTGTGTCAATACAAGAGATGAAGAATAAGAACCAAGCAAAAACCCTCCAACCCTAACTAAACTAAGCTAAAAATCGTATAAGGGCTGGTCTCCATAATACAAACCAAAATTAGGCTTATATAGTAAGTTAGAATAAAAGAAAAGAAGAAAGAAAAGAAAAGAAAATATCTACAGAAAAACAGGGGATCGATCGATCGACCCCTTTGGTCGATCGATCGATCAAGGGAAAATATCGACAATCCTGAAAGGTCGATCGATCGACCAAAAGCGTGGATTGATCGATCAAACAGGTCAGATTGCAGCAGCAGCAGCCCCTGCATTCTTCTTTCTTCTTCTCCTTCTCCTCTTTTGCTTCTTGTATTTCCTCCGCAAGAAACACCATAACTTCTTCGTTATGCATAGGAATCGTGCACCGTTCGCGGCTACGCGAAGCTAGAGAGGAGGGATACAACTTCCGTTAGATGTCGGGCCAGGTACCCAAGCTGTGAAAAGACTTAAATGCCCTCGAACGTGCGGTTGTGTACGGAACTTCGCCGGAATGCATCCGAACTTCATACTAAGCATCCAAATACTTACAAAAGCTCAATTAACCCCTGCAAAACATGTTAACATAGAAATCCGAGGGTTGTCTGGTTAACGAGCATAAATATAGGGATTAAGATACCCGAGGGGGCTAATAACGCGTAGGTTAACGGGTGAAATACGCAATATTTGAGTCGTATCAAATAAGTCTAGTCAATTTTTAGATATAAATTTGGAATGAATTGAATTATTCAATATGTGGTTTGTAGTAGTCAATTTTTAGATATAAATTTGGGGTTTGTAGAAATGAATTGATAGTTTAAATTTGATGTTGTAGGATTCAACTAAGAAAAAAAGTATTTAAAAAAAAGAGGGGTGACAACAACATCCATGCCACTACCTATTGAGATTGATAGCAATGTAGAAGAGGATGAAAGAATATTAGATGATTGAGAGTAATTATGATGTTTTTGCAGGATGAGCAGAAGACAATCTACGAATCCAATAATGAATTTAGGAGCAATGTGTTTATTTAAATTTGGTTTCTCTTTCCATTAGATTAAAGAAATTACGTTGTTTTTGTAAAATAGTCAAAAATAACCTTAAAAATTCGGCTCGGGGGCTTCCGCCCCCGAACCCCCAAAAATCCCCGTTAATTTAGCCTCCACAAACTCAAATTCTTGGCTACGTCCCTGTATAAAGACCTAGTGTTTCCATGGGTAAATCCCTCACGTGGACGACATATGGTATATGACAGAGTTGTATTTTCTATTTTAAACTTAATTTTGGAAAAATTTTGTACGTTTAAATATGGTAAGTCATAACACTAAATTGTCCGGGGTGAGCATCTTTTTATTAGAGATTGCAACCTTTTTTTTCCTTTTAGAGCGAAATTTTTATTATGTGTATTATCACGTGCTGTAGTAGCAATTTAAAAGCAGAAGTAAATAAGGAACAAAATTACCCAATTAGGAGCTAATAAACCGAGGCCGGAAAATTATAAGAAATCTGGAACTGGACAGTATGGCTGAGTCACGGACAAAGTCGCTCTCTTTAAGGTGTTTCGTGGCTCTACCCAAATTGTGCCGACAGTCTCGATTGCCTCGTCACTCCTAGGATAAAATAGCCTCCAAGAAAATACGAATTGGTAGCATAATCCAATTCGTTCAAAGAACACCCATTCAGTTATATATATATTGCTCGAATCTGAAACTATAATTAATCTGGGGTATGATTAATCATTTCTGTGATGTGATAATTATTCAATGAAAGAATAATTATTTTCGTTTCTGTGTGTGGAGAGAAAATTATTTTGGATAGAAGTTGCAGAAGGAGGGTTTTTATTTTTCTAGAACTGTTCTGAAAAATGGAGATATTAACCTCCTTTTTATTGTGAAAAATTATTAATGTTAATGGGCAAAAACGTGGGTCAAGTGGGAGAGAAAATTTTGAAAAACATTTTGAGTTGGAGGATTTTTTCAACTGTTAATAACGACATTTTTATTCCAGAAAAAAATTACCGTTAATAATTAATTTTAAGCCTAAAAAAACGTCAATTTATTTGTCCAAAAAAATTATTTCTTAATGAGCCCAAGCCCAAGATCCAGGACCCGGACACGGGCACAGGCCGGACAGACGGCGGCGCGCGCGCGTGTCTGACTTGGCCCAATAAGTCCCCCACCCATACACACAAAACATCTAATACCCAAAAGGCTTGACCATTAGTCCCAAATAAATTGTAAATATACCAAACTCATTTTAGTGAGCTTACCGATGTGGGACAAGGCAAAGTGCATTTTTTTTCAACTTTTGCAACTTAACAGCTCTAAGTGGTTTGACAGCTATGAGTTGTAACCAACAATCCCCCACTTGCAAAATTTGAAAATATTTTATCGAGCAATAATTCATAGAATTGTGCATAAGTAAAGGTGTTTTTCGACTTGAACCTTCACGTAGTAAAGATGATTCAGAATATACTAGAGTAACCGTAGTTTTGAACTCTATCTCTCACAACATCCCACACACAACCCTACTTGGGTGTAGTTCTAATAGCTAGCACATTACGACCATGTGCTTCTATCCCAGTATAGTGAATGCTCTAGGAATTTGTCCAAAATATCCATAGGAATCGGCCACACTTCAATATTCACATAGGTGAGTCTATCAAGAATACTCTTGTAGCTAGGTACCCCACTCAAAATAGAGCTATATATCTCATTAAGAGTTATAATAACTCATCATTTACTCACTTCTGAATATCATGATCCATAGGGATGGACTCGGAGTAAAACTCCGTTCAATCTTAATTAATAATGGCATGATTCAACCCATATCACTTGTGACTTGTTATTACCCTTTGAACATATTTCTTAGGATCTGCAGTCCATATGTTGGGTTACCATCACAAATGTCTCATTTATCTAAAGGCTTTAGTCCCATCCCTTTCGAGGTGTTCCACACATTCTCCCTAGCTAAACCTTTCGTCAAAGGATCAGCTAAGTTATATTCAGACCGTATATGATCCACCCTCACAGCACCCGTAGAAATAAATTCTCTAACAGTGCTATGTTTACGACGTATTTGTCATATTTTGCCATTATAATAACGGTTCTCAACTTTTGCAATAGCGACGGTACTATCACAATGAATCAAAAAGACTAGTATCGGTATTTCCCATAACGGGATATCTGACATGAGGTTTCTTAACCAACTTGCCTCTTCACTAGCACTAACTAGTGCTATCATCTCTGACTTCATAGTGAATTGAGCCAAAATAGTTTGTTTCTTAGATTTCCAAGAAACTACACCACTAGCGATGCTAAATATATATCCATTAGTAGCCTTAGAATCATCAGATGGGGTATTCCAATCAACATCACTAAGTTCTTCAAGGATAACGGGATGCTTATTATAGTGTAATCTGAGGTTCATCATCCTTTTAAGGTACCGCATGACCCTCTCAATATCATGCTAATGCTCCATACTTGGTCTACTGGTAAATCTACATAGTACCCCCATAGCATAAGCTATGTCAGGTCTAGTGCAATCCGTAGCATAGCGTAAGCTACCTATAATGCTTGCATAAGCATTTTGATTTACACTGTCGCTGGTGTTCTTAAATAACTTTACACTAGGGTCAAATGGAGTACTATCAGGTTTACAGTCAAAGTGATTATATTTCTTTAGAACTTTCTTAATGTAATGAGATTGATCCAAAAGAAAGTCCCTTTTCTGACCTAGTAATATTAATTCCCAATATTACACTAGCTTCACCCAAATCCTTTATATCAAAGTTGGCACATAATAATGATTTAACATTTTCTACGGCATGAATATTAGAACCAAATATAAGCAATCATCAACATAAAGACATATGATAATGCAAATGTTCTCTACATATTTATATTAAATGCATTTGTCACTTTCAATTATTTTAAACCCATTGGAGATGACTAGGTTATCAAATTTACCATGCCATTGTTTAGGTGCCTGTTTGAGTCCATAAAGAGATTTGTCTAATTTACATACTTTATTTTCTTGACCGTGTACAATAAAACCTTCAGGTTGATCCATATAAATCTCTTCTTTTAATTCTCCATTTAAAAAAGTAGTTTTAACATCCATTTGGTGTACAATTAAATCATTTAAGGCAACTATAGTAAATAGTACACTTATAGTTCTAGTCACGGGTGAAAATGTATCAAAAAAGTCTACGTTTTCTCTTTGTCTAAAACCTTTGACAACAAGGCGTGCCTTATATTTTTCAACAGTGCCATGAGGTTTTAATTTCTTTTTAAGAATCCATTTACACCCAATTATTTTACACCCAAAAGGAAGGTCCACTAAATGCCAAGTTTTATTTGTTTCCAAAGAATCCATTTCATCATTAATAGCCTCTTGCCATAAATCGGCATCTAAAAGCATAAAAGTCGGGACCAAATTTTTTTTCCACACGAGCCCTTTTACTTTTTCCAAGCTCTAAAATGGATTCATTATTTTCTTTATTCTTATTTAAAGAAATATTAGTGGATGACTCGCCCCCACTATTTCTCAATTTAAAAGGAAATTTATCTTCATAAAAATCAGCGTCATTTGATTCAATAATTACTTGATTTTTCAAGTCATAAAATCAGTATGCTTTGCTATAAATAGCATAGCCTATAAAAACGCACTCATATGCTCTACTCGCCAATTTAGACCTTTTAGGGTCGGGTATACGCACATAGGCTAAGCATCCCCACATTCTAAAGTATGTCACGTTAGGCTTAATATTTTTCCAAATTTCATAAGGAGATATTTTCATTTTAGTCTTAGGAATTCTATTAAGTACGTGATTCACAGTCAAAATAATTTCACCCCACCAATGTGAGGCAGCCCCTGAATTTAATAAAATAGCCACAACTAATTCAGTTAATGTTCTATTTTTTCTTTCGGCTTTACCGTTCATTTCGAGCGAATAAGGGACAGTTTTTTCATGAATAATAATGTGGGATTTATAAAATTCAGTAAATGGTGCATAATCATATTCGGTGCCTCTATCACTACTTAACCTTTTAATTTTTCGATTAAATTGATTTTCAATTTCACTTAGGAAAATTTTAAACATGTCAAACGCTTCACTTTTATTTTTCATTAAATACACAAATGAATAATCAGATCAATCATCAATAAAAGTTATAAAGTAACGTTTGTCATTTTTAGTTGTGACACCATCCAATTCACAAATATTCGAATTAATTAAATCAAGTGGTTCAGATTCTCTAAAAACAGATTTATGTAGTGTCTTAGTGATTTTTGCTTGACTACACCATTCACATTTTTCAAAATCATTTAATGATAATTCTGGAATTAATCCTAAAGTGCTCATATTTTTAACAAGTCGTTTATTAACATGACAAAGTCTAGCATGCCAAACATTAAATGAACAAGCAATATAAGCAGAAGGAGAAATTTTATTAGCATTGTGGGTACCCGAACTTATAGTGATGGGCCTGGACGAGCAGCCCACTTGTGGCGGCCCAAAGTCCAGACCTTCTATATCTTAACCGATTATGATTTAGTCTCTTCCCATGTTCCCATTAAGAGAAGTTCTGGGAAGATATGGAAAACGTGGGGGAGTCCAATACCCCCACTTACTGAAATAAACATGCATATAGTAAACCTTAGGTCCGGGTCAAAGGACACATGGTATTCTCTGTAATCACTCTCTGGAGAATATAGCAATAATACTGACTGCACCACCGTGGACGCAGGCATCTTTGTTGAACCATGTACATCTCTTGTTGTGTGATTGGCATTTTGTATTTCCTTTTTCTGCTTGGTGATTGTGCTTATCTTATCTCTTTGTGTTGAAAATTAATTGTCACCATAATTGGCGCCGTCTGTGGGAAACGTTTATCTTCCCTGAGAAAGCCCACACCCAGAAAAAAGCTCGAAATGTCTGGTCACAGTAGCAATGCTCCCCAGGCAGGGGATATTCAAGAACCACCTATTCCTCGCAGGATTAGATCTGAAGTTCGACGTTCAGATCAGAGGGCTCGCTTATAAAGGCCAGCCTCAGAAAAAAGCCAAGGACCAGCGAGGTCCACGCAGATATCCAGGCTGATTGATGCATATGAGGCAAGGCTCCACGAGTAGAGGGAGTCTTCTCGTATACACGAGGCTGAGAATGCTCGCCTGAAAAGAAGATTAGAGAGACTGGAGAAAGATCTCCATCATGATATCAGGAGACGTCCGTACCGTACTCCTAGCCCTCAGGCGAGCAAGTCTCGCAGTCGAGGAAGGAGCCCCAGGCGGGGATCCCAAAAGGTTGAGGGAAACGAGTCAGAGGACGACCTAGGTGAGCAGCTGCGAAAAGCTCGCCGTTACCAGAGCCCTGCTCGCAGCAATGAGAACTTACGAAGTCTGGTCCAAAGGGAGATGGACCAACACCCTGCCCATCACGGTACCAGATCGACCCAAGAACTCGCTAGGCGAGCTCTTAAAACTCAGATGAAATCACCTTTCTCGAAGGAAATTAAAGAAGAAGAATCCCCCAAGAAGTTTTCCATTCCAAGGTTCAAAATTTATGACGGTAAGACTGATCCCATTGATCACGTCTGGCAGTACCGGCAGGCCATGACCCTCTGGAACCATCGAGATGCACTAATGTGCCGAATTTTCCCCTCGAGCCTGCATAACATGGCGCAAAAATGGTTCAAAAGGCTCCCCCATCGGTCCGTCAGGAGTTTCAAATCCCTGGCGGAGCTCTTTAAGGCCCGATTCATTACTAGTAGCTCCCATCCCAAAAGGATGGATGCTTTGCTGACAATGAAGAAAATGCCTCAAGAGACCCTCCGAGACTACGCGAAGAAGTACTGGGAGTTATTCAACGAGGTCGAGGACTTCTCAGGGCAAGTGGCAGTGGCCTCTTTCAAAATTGGGATACCCAACTCTTCCCTTCTGTACCAATCCCTGACAAAGAAAGAGGCCATGACCATTGATGACCTAATGGCCCGCATCGAGAAGTATGCCAAGGTGGAAGATTTGACCCACCTCAGCACAGGTGAAAACGATCAAACTAAGCTCGCTACCAAGGGCAGTGACAAGATTGAGAACCAGAAGAAAGGAGGAAATAATGGGGGGAAAATGGATCCAAAAACGGAGGCAACAATGATGTGTCGAAAGCATTTCAAGCAGTCAACACCGTCTTCAAAGAACCAATTTACAAAATTCTCATATAAATCAAAGACGAGCCATTCATCAAGTGGCCCAGGAAGATGGGAGGAGATCCCTCGAAGAGGAACAATGCGCTGAGATATGATTTTCATAAATAGGGGAGACATAAGACCGATCATTGCAAGTCCCTTAAGTCTCACCTCGAGGAGCTAGCCCAATCCAGGCATTTGAGCGAGTTTGTGGAGAAGAAGGCAGAGAAAGCGGCTGCCAATAGAGAGGCGAGACCTGACAATGTGCTCGAAGATGATGCTGGACATGAGTTCGTGGTAATTCATGGGGCCTCTGATGCCAAGCAGATCTAAGGAAATTCAGCTCGAATGGATATGAAGAAGCTTACAGCGATGATGCAAGCTTTTCAGATCGATCCAGCAAAGTCACAGTCATGAAAGCGTCGACGAGCAGATAACGTCAACTATAATAAGCATATTGTTTTCACATATGAAGATATGGTGGGAGTGAGAACCCCACATCATGATGCTTTGATCATTACCCTCAGTGTTGATACCAAAATTAGTATGCTGATGTGGACGAATAATAAGAAGACACGTGTCAATCTACGTGGCATAATAGCAACGAGGAAAATTATTCCCCCGACCAACATACTCACTCCGAGCAACAGGTATACTCCAAGGAACGCCAGTCTTCCGAGGAACACCAACCCTCCGAGGAACTCTTATCCCCCGAGGAACTCCAATGCTCCGAGGAACTCTTGGACGACGAGCAACTAAGGCGGTTCGAGCTGCATCTCGACCACGACATTAATTGCCAGATAATCAATAGTTCAATTATTCATTGAATGCTTATCATCTTGACGCGCACGTTTGAAGAACATTAAGTGAATTACCCTTTCATATGTGTATCATTTAATGTAACACCCTTTCATGTACAGCCTAAGGGTTATAAATACCTTGTATCATACTCATTCAAAGGGACCGGAATTTCTTGATAGCACTTGTAATCGAGAATTTCCAAACACTCAGCAATAACATAATAGTGGACGTAGGACATTCATATAAGGCTGAACCACTTTAAAATCTTTTGTCTCATTTATTTATCTGTGATTAAATAATTAGAGTAATCTAGTTTTTTACATCAACAGATTGGCGCCGTCTGTGGGAAGCGATTGTTATTATCGTTTTTCACCAAAAATCATTCATCATCAATGGCGGATAATCCAGAATCTAGCAATCGAAACGCTGGAAATGCTGGAAATCCTCCAAATCCCTCGGCACCTCCAGATCTGGCCGGGATTATGACGAATCTGGCTCAAGGACAAACCGTCATGCAAGAAACAATGAGGCAACTCATACAAACCCTTCATGGCGGTGCACCTGCACGTTCAGGACAGCAAAGTGGTCAGAGGCAAACTTATTTACTTTCTTTACGATCCAGGCATACTGAGTCATATCGTAATGAGGAGTCTGATGATTTCTCTTATCAACATGGGCTAACTTCGTCAATAAGGGCTACAGATACTGATCAACGTATCACTCTCTCTCCAGAAAGACCCAGTGCCTTAGAAAGACTGAGTAGGGTATCTCCTTTCAGTCGATTAGGCCCTAGGAGGAATAGGAGTCCACCTAAGACCATGTCGAGAAGTTTTCGACAACCATCAGATCTAAGAGAAGGATCAACACAATCACGACCAGTTGCTCGTCAAGATAGATCTCAAGAGGCTACTTCAGAACGATCTATTGCTCGAACCAATAGGCCCGAGGAAGGAAATGAAGCGTGGAAAGGATCCCTTCAGCGGTTGGAGGATAGATTGGGAGAAATGGCTAAGGCAAAGAATCCCCTACAACGAACTTTTGTTCAAGGGACACCTTTTGTCCAGGCCATTGTGAGTTTTCCTACACCGTCAAAGTTTAAAGCACCAGTAGTGACCCCCAAATATGATGGAAAGACAGATCTTGTTCTTCATATAGAGCAATATCAAGCTGTCGCCGATATCTATGTTGTCCCCAACGAGATGAGATGCAGAGCGTTCTCAGGAACTCTTACTGGAGCTGCCCAGATATGGTACAACAATCTTCCTTGGGGTAAGATTTCAACTTTCTTTCAGTTGGCCGAGTTGTTCATCGACAATTTCTATTTTGGAGCAAAGCCAGTAAAACGAGTAGCACATTTGTTAAGTGTTAGACAAAAATCTGGTGAGAGTACTAGAGATTACATAACTCGTTTCAATAACGAGAAGCTGGAAGTCATAAATTACGAGGAGAAGACAAAAATCACTGCCTTGATGAGTGGGTTTTTGCCTAATAAGTTGTATTACACCTTGGCGAAAGATCCACCTAAAACTATGTCAGAGTTGATGGCAAAAGCGGCCAAAATCATGAATGCTGAGGAAGCTATGGCTGCAAAGAAGAATATGGATAAATACACCAAGGTGGACGTCGACAAGTCTAAAAATAAAGAGCATAAGGGCAATGGCGGTGACAAGAGTTCCAGAAATAATAAGTCATCATGGGAAGTCCTGAAGAAATTCGATAATTATACTCCTTTGAAAATGGGTATTAATCATGTCTTGGAAGAAATCAAGAATAGCGAGGAGGTAAAGTGGCCGAAGAAACTGAGGTCAGATCCTGATGCGAGGAACAGGGATAAATATTGCGAGTTCCACAAAGATCATGGCCATATGACTAAAAATTGCATAGCTCTTCAGAACGAGATTGAAACACTCATCCGAAGAGGAAAGCTAGCAAAGTATGTTGACCGGGGAGGTGAAAGAAGAAATAATGATCGAACGAGAGAGAGATCTAGATCTCCTCGTCGAGCAGAGGAGAAAAAGAAGAGAGGTCATGAAGATGATGCCGAGGATGACCCCGATCTTCCCAAGAAACCAAGGCAGCCAGAACGAGAGGTATTTTCCATACGTTTTGGGTCATTTGATTGTAATGTTATTACAGGAGGAGATGCAGGAGGAGGAGATCTTACTGCAGAAAGAAAAGCTTATCTCTGAGAGGCACAAGCTTGCTCGTACATTCAGCGAATAAATTTGGCCGAGGAGGATCGTCCGAAGAAGGTAAACAAAGAGAAGTTGGTTATTGGCTTTTCAAAAAATGACCTGGCAGGTGTTCTCTACCCTCACGACGACCCTTTGGTGATCAAAATGAGGATGAAATAAGTAATGATTTCAAGGGTGCTGGTAGACAATGGCAGTTCGGCAGACATCATGTACTATTCATACTTTGACAGTTTAAATTTGAAATTATCTCAATTGGAGACTTATCACAGACCTCTTCTGGGTTTCGCTGGCGAGAAAGTTTTTCCACTTGGGACGATCAAGTTGGATATATTCGTTGGAACTTGGCCTGCTTGTCGAATAGAGAGAATACGCTTCTTTGTGATGGATAAGAATGTGCAGTCAGCCTACAACATCATCATGGGAAGAGTTGGTTTGAAGAAGTTCGAAGCAGTCCCATCTACAGTACATCAATGTTTAAAATTCCCAATAAATTTCGGAGTGGGAGTGGTGAAAGGTGATCAAAAAGTATCTCGAGAATGCTATTATTCATCTGCCGAGAAAGAGGAGCTTGAAGAGTCAAGGAAAAAGACTACTACTTACCAGGTGGATGAAAGTACAGAAATTGAAACACTTGATCCGAGAGATGAATCTCAACTTGTAAAAGGACAGGTGGTAGAATCTGCAGAAAATGTTATTCTGGACGACGAACACCCTGAACGAGTAACCTAGATAGGTTCTTCGTTGGATGCTTCAATAAAATAGGAGTTAATAATTTTCTTGAGAAACGAAAATAAAACTTTTGCGTGGAGTCATGAAGACATGCCAGGAATAGATCCAAACTTCTTATGTCATGAGCTCAATGTGAATAAGGAGATCAAACCTGTAAAGCAGAGAAGAAGGGTATTTAGCCCCGAGAAGAATCAAGCTATTCAAGAGGAGGTCGACAAGCTCCAGAAAGCCCAATTCATTGAAGATGTGAAGTATCCGGACTGGTTGGAAAATGTGGTGATGGTAAAGAAGAAAAACAATAAATGGAGAATGTGCGTTGATTTCACTGATCTCAACAAGGCCTGCCCAAAGGATCATTTCCCATTGCCCAGAATTGACCAACTAGTAGATGCTACCTCGGGGCACGAGCTGCTCAGCTTCATGGATGCTTACTCTGGTTACAACCAGATCAAAATGAAACCTGAAGACAGGGAAAGCACTTCTTTTATTACCCCTAGGGGAACTTATTGTTATAATGTTATGCCTTTTGGTTTGAAAAATGCAGGAGCGACATATCAACGGCTGATGAACAAGGTTTTTGCCGAACAAATCAGTTGCAACATGGAAGTTTATGTCGACGATATGCTGACAAAGAGCAAGAAAGCTGCTGAGCATCTAGTTGACTTAGGTCAGACCTTTGATCAACTGGATAAATATCAAATGAAGCTTAACCCGACGAAGTGCACCTTTGGAGTACGAGAAGGAATGTTCCTCGGGTACATCGTCAACCAGCGAGGCATTGAGGCAAATCCAGCAAAGATCAAAGCTCATTTAGGGTTGCGATCTCCAACGACGAAGAAAGAAGTGCAGAGTCTTACAGGACGAGTTGCAGCGCTCAATAGATTTGTATCTCGAGCAACTGATAGGTGCCTTCCATTCTTCAAAACACTCCGAAAAACTTTCGAGTGGAATGATGAATGTGAAAAAGCCTTTCAAGACTTGAAGAAATATCAGGGAACACCTTCATTGCTGTCCAGACCAGTGATGGGAGAAAAGTTGTACTTATACCTGGCAGTATCAGAAAATGCAGTCAGCTCGGCATTGATCAGATTGGAGAATGGAGTCCAAAATCCAATTTATTACACAAGTAAGGCTTTCCGAGGTGCAGAGATCAGGTACCCAAAGTTGGAAAAATTGGCATTGGCATTAATTGAAACAAGTAGAAGAATGAGGCCATATTTCCAGGCCCATACCATCATCGTGTATACCGACATGCCATTAAGACAAGCCCTTCATAAGCCAGAAAAGTCAGGGAGACTGATGTACTGGGAAATAGAGTTCGGTGAATATGATATTGTGTATGAACCCAGATAATCCTTAAAAGGGAAAGCTGTAGTAGACTTTATAGCAGAGTTTACATATCCTGATACCCCCGACGAACAAAAGTTGCTCGCTGACCAACCTGTGGATGTTACAGGATCAACAGACATAAGTCCAGACCAACTCCGGTTGGTAAAAGGGCTTGTGGATGTAGAAAGATCATCAAATTCAAACCCAGACCAACTCCGGTTGGTAAAAGGGCGAGAAGAGATGGTCGACGAGGAGCGAAAAATACCATGGGAGGATGAAACAAAACAGTAAATATTTCATCAAGGAACGCTGTCAGATAAGAATTTTGAAGACGAGTTACCTACGTGGAGATTGTATGTAGATGGGTCATCTTGTACAATAGGATGTGGAGCAGGGATTGTTTTGAACACCCCAGACGAGATTGACGTGGAATATGCCTTACGATTCCAATTCAAAGCTTCCAATAGTGAGGCTGAGTATGAAGCCTTGATAGCAGGTCTTAATTTAGCAAAGATTATGAAATCGCAACAAGTGATGGTATTCAGTAATTCTCAATCAATTGTGAATCAGATGATGGGAACGCATGCAGTTAAAGGAGAACTAATGGTCAAGTATCATGAAAAGGCGATGGAGTTGTTGGCAGAATTTGATGCCATTCAGTTAATCAGAATACCAAGAATGGAGAATGCACAAGCAGACGCACTGTCCCGACTAGCATCAGCTACTCGTACCGAGTTGCGAAGAATGATACCAATTGAGGTGTTAGAAAGTCGAAGCATAGATGAAAGCCTGGCGATGAATGTTATTTCCCTTGATTTAGGACCATCTTGGATGGATCCCATCAGGGCATATGTCGAGGAAGGAGAATTACCGGAGGATAAGATCGCTGCGAAGAAATTGAAGTTTAAAGCTGCTCGGTATGTACTAACTAATGGTGTTTTGTATAGACGAGGAATTATGGCAGGCTTGCAAAGATGTGTACATCCCTCCGAGGTGAAAGAATTGATTGAAGAAATCCATGTAGGGTCCTGTGGAGCCCATGTAGCAGGTCGAACACTTTTGCAAAGGGTGATGACGCAAGGATACTACTAGCCAACAATGAGGGATGATTGTATAGCCTATGCTAAAAAATGTGATAAATGCCAACGTTTTTCTTCCATCCGACGTACTCCACAAGCATTATTGACACCCATAACTTCCCCTTGGCCATTTTCCATATGGGGAATTGATCTGGTTGGACCACTGCCAACGACCCGAGAAAGATTCAAGTACCTCGTCGTCGCAGTGGATTATTTTACTAAGTGGGTAGAAGCTGAGCCTCTGATTGATATGACATACGAGAAGGTGTACCAATTCGTTTGGAAGAATATCATCTGCCGATATGGTCTCCCTCATGCCTTCATCACAGACCATGGAACACAGTTTAATAACGAGGAGTTTGCCGCCTATTGTCATCAGTCAAACATTTTGAAGGTTCATTCAGCACCAGGCCATCCTCAAAGCAATGGACAGACTGAAGTGACGAACAGAACATTATTAAATGGTTTGAAGAAGAGGTTAAGTGAGGCTAAAGCTAATTGGATTAATGAGCTACAATCAGTATTGTGGGCTTACCGAACAACTCCCTGAGCAGCAATTGGAGAATCACCATATATGCTGGTGTTTGGAAGTGAGGCTGTAATACCTGCTGAGTTGGGTCTCCCAACACACAGAGTGCTGAATTTCAATTCCCCAGTCAGTGAATTGATGAGAAGATTAGATTTGGACATGCTCGAGGAGGTTAGAGAAGAAGTAGCCATTAGGAATGCTGCATATCAACAACGAACAACTCTATCTACAACAAGAGGGTGAAGAAATGCGATTTAAAAGAAGGAGATTACGTGCTAAAGAAGGTCATTCAAAAGCACAATAAATTGGAAGCAAATTGGCATGGACCTTACCGAGTTACAGAAGTTGTTCGACCAGGAACTTACCGAATAGCAACTCTAGAAGGAGAGGAATTCAAGAATGCATGGAATGCTGAGCACCTACGCAAGTACTATCAGTAATGTAAAATGTAAAGCAGTTCTATCAATATGAATAAAATGATGTTTTTCACCATCTTCTCTCCTTTTATTGAAAGTTTTTCGGGGAATACTAGTGTACAACACTATGCTGCTCGACAGCAAAAAGAAGACGATAGTTCAGACCCACGACCAACTCCGGTTGGTAAAAGGGCGAGAACAAACTATACTCCTTTGGTTAGGAGGCATACACTAGCATGACCAACTCCGGTTGGTAAAATAACTAGTGGACATGATAGTTCGAGCGTGATCAACTTCGGTTGGTAAAATAGCGAGAACAAATTATACTCCTTTGGTTAGGAGGCCTACACTAGCGTGATCAACTCCGGTTGGTAAAATAACTAGTGGACATGATAGTTCGAGCGTGATCAACTTCGGTTGGTAAAATAGCGAGAACAAACTATACTCCTTTGGATAGGAGGCGTACACCAATGTGATCAACTTCGGTTGGTAAAAGAGTTGGTGGACATGATAGTTCAAACCCATGACCAACCCCGGTTGGTAAAAGGGCAAGAACAACATTCTTAAAAATGCCAATCTCGGTTGGCTTGAAAACAAAATATGCTCTCAAATGCCAACTTATGTTGGTCGGGAGGTAAGATTATTACAAAAGTTCCTCGAAGAATAAAATATTCCAAACTGAACCAAGTATGGTTGGTCGGGGATAAAAATCCACTAACTGTAGTTGGTCAACGAGGATAAAATTATCGACCTTGGTTGGTCGGACACATTTTATGAAAAAAATTACCAAGTATGGTTAGTCAGGGATAAAAACTCTCACTAATTATAATTGGTCGACGAGCACAGTTTAACAACCTTGGTTGGTTGAAAAAATTTTAAACATTTTTATACTCATTACTTTATTATTAAGTGATCGAGCAACATTTTTTTATACTTGTAACCTTTTATTACCAGATTGGTCGATGAACCACAAAGTATTGTTATGCAAGTGTTAGACAAGTTCAAAACAATAGCAATACAGATTTGCAAACAGAAAATGAAATTCTTTCATTAAAATTCAAAACTAATTACAAATTACATGTATACTAACTATTACATTGAGATCCCTACTCTATTGGTTTCTTTCCCTCAGCTTTTGAAATAGGTTCCTCGCCAGCAGGAGGATCATTTAAGGTCTGAGGAGAATTAATAAAATTCAAGTCCTTCAGCATTCTGACATTCATTACTGAAGGTGTGTCCAAAAAATGCTCGGGACGAGATACCTCGATCTGAGAATGAAGATTGTAATCACCGAGGTATTGTGCAATTAAGCTCCGAGGAATGGCACGAGCTGGGATCCATTCCTTGTCCAAATTAAACGGTGTCACAGGCAAATCAAGCACCCCGGGGTCATAATAGTCCCACAAGTAATGCCCCTGTTCAAGTTTCAACACGCATAAGGCATTCAACCAACCTTGTTTATAGCCCTCATTAGTGGCATTCTGGATACGAGCATCTAAATTAAATAGTGCCTTATTGTACCCAGCCATCCAAAATTCCCTGGGCTGCTTATGGAATTGGAAGGTCAGTCTCTCCAACTGCTCGTGAAGGCTTTTTGCAAAAATGTCCTTATTCTCTAAAGCAGACTTCGTCGCAGTAAGTTGATCCTCTAAAGTTAGGATTTTCTTGGACATTTCAGACAAATCTCGATCTTTGGCATTCAGTTGGTACGCTTGGGTTTCCAATGTTGACAGAGTACGAGCTTCTTCAATACTACGAGGAGTTCTTGATCGACCCCGAGCAGCTGGAGTACTTCGTTCATCGACAACATCCTGGGAAACTCTTCCTCGCCCACGAGAACCTCTTCCTCGTCCCCGAGTAGAAGTAGAAGTAACAGATCTTCGCAGGACATCCAACTCTTGCCTTAATTTGGCATTCTCAACCTCTAAGAAGGAAAATCCCTCATCGGTCACTGGGATTACCGCTGTTGAAGAAGAGGCTGCAGACTTATATTGTGCTAGTTCTTTCTGAAAATTATTATTCTCTTGCTCCAGCAGTTCAGCAATTTATCTACAAGCTTCAACTTCTCCCTTTAGGGTCCTCTCCCTAACATCATACCCAGCAAGGAGTTTGTCATAGCCCTTCTCGGCAGAAAGCTGTTGATATTTCTTTTCATACCCCTCATGTAACAAGGCATTTGACTCCTTGTACTGAGTCTGAAGATCTTCTAGAGTATATTGGAGCTCCTCGATCATATAATAGTAGGCCACGTTATTGGCCACAGCTCGATCAAGTAAGACCTTCAGATATTGATAAGCTTCCACTGCCTGCTCTGAAGCACCATGGTCAAGGATGTCAGCAACTTCTGATGCACTGAGGTCTGTATGACCAGATTTATAATATTCATGGCATTGCTGCATCAACTTTGTGTCATTAGCAGACAAAAGATCCATCCTGGCCAGAAACTAACAGAGAAAGAAAAAGAAGATCAAGACAGAGTGCATATAAAGAAGAGACAATCATATGGAAGAAAAGAACTCAAATTTTATTAGATCATAAGGCAAAGTTACAAATATCTGAGATACAAAGTACAAGTAAAAGAAAAACAGAAAGAGAATACCGAATAACTTCACACCTTTTCCTTGTCTCCCAAGACTTTCTCGGGAGGCTGGGACGAGGAGCTCGGTTGCTCGGTGGAAATAAGGAGTTGGTCGGCGGGAGCTGGAACTTGTTCTGGAGGAGCTGGCACAGATGAAAGCTCCTCGTCAGCAGGCTAGGTAAGGATGATATCACCCACTACCAATGAAGATTCTTCTAAGGCAGCTTCGTCCTCTTCTTCATCCTCGATGGCTGGGGGAGGACCAGGGAGATGCTGTTGAAATAGCTCGGAGTCCTCGCTCACCTTCAATTCTTGCAAAGCTGCAACCCAGCCATCTCAGAAGTATTTCAAACTTCCATATTGCACCTGAGTCATCATAACAACTACTCCCTTGTTCCACCCTTTGTCCCAACCTGTGCTGAAAGACTTCTTTATTGCCTTCTTTCTTTTTGTTTTCTCCGAGGAGAGCTTCTCGGATAGAAGGTCCTCGGAGGCTTTCAGCTTGGCCTCCAACTCCTCCTTCTGACGATTTTCTTCGCACAGAAGGGTCAGCTCTTCCTCAGCTGATTTCAGCTTATTTTCAAGCTCCCTGAAGGTAGTGAGCTTCTCGGAGTATTTCTTATTCTCCCTCTCTAAGTCCTTCACTTTATTTCACAACTGCACCTTCTCTGCTTCAGATGCAGCCAGTTTCTTCTCCCATTCACCTTTATCCTCGTCATACTTCTGACGGGATTCCTTCAGAGATTGGGCCAAACCCTGGAATGCATCCTCTACTCCAGACGAGGATTTTGAAGCCTTGAGTGCTTCATCTTTCTTCACAATGGTGTTAAAGCAACTCACCAGCTGAAAAAAGAAGGTAGTGATGAGTTAGTGCCGAGATACATATATTGATAGAAGGAAATAAGAATTCAAGATAAGAAGAAACTTACTGAAGCGATGTGACTAGTAGCTAAGGATGTCAGTATATCCCTAGGCATGTTTTCCTCGATGCCTTGGACTTCAGGAATAATCCAAGTCTTTACCGAGCTCATTGCAGAGCTCGAGGGAATGATGGTTGGAACACCAGCTCCACTAGTTGGAGCTGGGGAGTGACTTCAGAACAACTAACCGAGGAAGACTTCTTCAATATCCTCGGTGTCTTCTCAACAACCTCAACCAAAGAAGAATTTTTGGTTGGAGAGATAGTGATTACTTCCACAGGAGCATCCTTCTGTACATGAACCACTGAGGGCTTCTCGAGGACCTTCTGAGGAGCAGCAGAAGGGGCAGCATCCATTTTCTTTGTCCCCTTTGGGACATCAGCTTTATTTCTCTTTCCATCTCCAGCAGAGGAGGTCTCTTCAAAGAGAGCAGGAACTCTTCTCTTGCCTATCTTCTGACTCAAAGGAATGTGAGAGTCTAGTGAAGAGTCTTCAGAAGCTGGCAATGGTTCGCTAATGCTAGCCACAGGACGAGCAGTATAAGAGGATGTATAGCTCCTGTACTGCAACAAGTATGAAGCAGACCTAATGTGCTCGTCTGCAACCTTCTGATGCAAACTCCAGATATGTTTTAAATGCTTGATATTAACTTCTGTTTCCTTTGGAGTTTTCTCTTGCTGTCAACTGCAAATAAAAACATAGTGAAATATCAGATATCAGTCATACATTTTGTCAAACATAATGAAATCATAATTTCAAAAAATAAAATAAGATGAAAATAACCTATCCCATTGCCATATGGAGGGCATTTGGGACCCTCATATACTTCGTCTCCAACCAAAGGGGAATGTTGCCAATTTTTTACAACTACTCCATGTTCAAAATAATCCCTGTTGGCATCAGGGAGGTTGACTACTAGAGCCCTATTCAAAAATCTAGTTTTTAAATAATAAACATTGTCTAAAACAGCCCATCTATAACAATACATGATCTCAGGAATTCCTATACGAGTTCCATGAGTTTGATTTAACCTATACACCCCATTAACTATTCTCCATGTGTTGGGGGATATTTTTGCAGGGACAACGTCGAAATACTGACAGAATTCTAAGCATAAAGAGTTTGGTGGAAAAGAAAATCCACATTCAGCAATAAAGAGGCTAGGGAACCAATGTCCCTCAGCCAAATCGAAATAACTTGAAGGCTCATAAAGAACCTCCAAAATTACCCAAGATGGAATAGAGAAATCAGAACGAAATTTCTCAAGAGACTCAATAATGTAAACCATGATGAATAAAAGAAGAAGGAGGAAGATCTTACAGGGAAAAAGGAGATCTGTTGACAAACAAACGAAGAAAGGGATGGACGCACAGGAGAGAGAAAAGCTATAGAAAACTCGAAAGCAAAAATTGAAAAGGTAGAAGACGATGGAATTGCCTCTGATGCTTAAATACTTTGCCTTGGGAAACGGCGAAAGAAATGATTACAAAAAGGAAACTATTACACTACCGGTGGCTAAAAGGACAAAAAGGGCACGAAGATCGAAGCGCCTATAAAAATGCAAAAAGGCGGATTCTGTGAATTTGGAAGGAAATTCAAATATGAAGAAAAGGCTCTTAAAACCCAGGAAGGTAATTTAATATCGCCATATACCGAGAAAGAATGTTCCATACTCCTCAAAGTTCGAAATATGAAACATTGGGGGCTTCTGTTGATACCAAAATTAGTATGCTGATGTGGACGAATAATAAGAAGACACGTGTCAATCTACGTGGCACAATAGAAACGAGGAAAATTATTCCCCCGACCAACATACTCACTCCGAGCAACAGGTATACTCCGAGGAACGCCAGTCTTCCGAGGAACACCAACCCTCCGAGGAACTCTTATCCCCCGAGGAACTCCAATGCTCCGAGGAACTCTTGGACGACGAGCAACTAAGGCGGTTCGAGCTGCATCTCGACCACGGCATTAATTGCCAGATAATCAATAGTTCAATTATTCATTGAATGCTTATCATCTTGACGCGCACGTTTTAAGAACATTAAGTGAATTACCCTTTCATATGTGTATCATTTAATGTAACACCCTTTCATGTACAGCCTAAGGGCTATAAATACCTTGTATCACCCTCATTAAAAGGGACCGGAATTTCTTGATAGCACTTGTAATCGAGAATTCCCAAACACTCAGCAATAACATAACAGTGGACGTAGGCCATTCATATAAGGCTGAACCACTTTAAAATCTTTTGTCTCATTTATTTATCTGTGATTAAATAATTAGAGTAATCTAGTTTTTTACATCAACACTCAGGATAGCTAACTTTGACGTCGACAAGTTGCTCATCGACCAAGGAAGCTCGTCCGAGGTAATGTATCTCGACCTCTTCAGAAAATTGAAGTTAAGCGTCGTTGACCTAAAGGAAGATACTGTCCTTTTAGTTGGCTTCGCTGGAAAAATAACTATGCCCCTGGAAAAGGTTATACTGCCACTACGCGCGGGAAACGTCTCCAAGATGATTGAGTTTTTGGTGGTTGACATTGACTTGCCATACCAAGCCATCCTCGACAGGGGATGGCTACATGCGATGAAGGCAGTCTCCTCGACCTACCATCAGAAACTCAAGTATGTAACCGAGTGAGGAGTAATGGAGATCCATAGCGATTAAGCAATGGCAAGAAGGTGCTTCATAGCAGCCATCCGACCGAGGCCAGAGAAGAAGGCCGATCAGCCCAGCGAGAAAGTTGAAGAACAAAAAGGTCTGACACCTTCTAAATAGCAATTAAAGTACGGAAGACCTGGAGTAGAGGAGACCAGGATCCTCCACTTTGAACGGGTCATCGAAGACCTAGTAGAGGTTACTGCTGGTGGTAGCGACAGTAACAGAGTTTTCTTGATTGGAGCCTCTCTTACTGACCAGGAACATAAGGAATTGACAACTCTGCTGAGCAACGTAGATGTTTTCGCGTGGGAACCATATGAGATTCCTGGAATTGATCCTACTATGGTTTGCCATCAGTTGCAAGTCAATCCCACCTTCAAACCAATCACGCAGAAGGCACGGCGAACTGCACCCGAGAAGACAAAAGCCGTGGAAAAAGAAGTAGAAAAACTGCTGGATGCAGGATCCATACGGGAGGTACGATTCCCCGAGTGGTTATCCAACCCAGTAGTAGTTCTAAAAAGCAACAGGAAGTGGAGAGTTTGCATCGACTTCATTGACCTCAACAAAGCGTGCCCTAAAGACAGTTTTCCCTTCTTAAAAATTAATCAACTGGTATACGCTACTGCATCTCATGAGAGAATGAGTTTTCTGGACGCGTACTCCGGGTATCATCAGATCCCTCTGTATGCCCCAGACCAGGACAAAACAGCATTCATCACCACAGTTGGATTATACTGCTACAAGGTCATGCCCTTCGGGCTCAAAAACGCAGGGGCAACCTACCAGCGGCTAGTCACCAAGATGTTCAAGGGTCAAATGGGAGACACCATGGAGGTCTACATCGATGATATGCTCATTAAAATCAAGAAGAAAGAAGACCATCTCTCAGACCTATCAAACACCTTCGAAATCCTCAGGAAATACCGAATGAAACTTAATGCGATCAAGTGTTCTTTCGGTGTCCAGTCAGGATAATTTCTTGGGTACTTGGTCAGTAAGAGAGGCATAGAGACTAACCTAGACCAGATCGATGCAATAAACAGGGTACAACCTCCTCGAACAACCCAGAACGTACAGAAGCTCACTGGTATGCTCGCTGCCTTAAATCGCTTTATCTCTAAATCCTCCAAGAAGTGAAAGCCTTTCTTCCAGCTCCTAAAGGGGAACAAAATGGTAGAGTGGAACCCAGATTGCTCACAGGCATTGGATGAGTTCAAGGCTTACCTAAGATCCCCACCACTGCTCATCATACCACAGCAAATAGATTATTTGTACATGTACCTCTCCGTCTCCAACCACACTGTCAGCTCCGCATTAATGTGCGAAATTGCAGGGATCTAGCACCCCATTTACTACGCGAGAAAAACCCTACTTGAGGCCGATCAGAGGTACGTACCACTGGAGAAGCTCGCTTTTGCACTAGTAGTGGCTTCAAGAAAGCTGAAGCACTATTTCGAATCCCACACTATCATCGTCCTTATGTCGCACCCCTTTAAAGCAATCCTGAGGAAGGCGGATTTATCGGGCAGACTATCTAAATGGTCAGTCGAGCTTGGACAATTTGATATATAATTTTAACCAAGGAACGCAATCAAGGGGCACGTCCTTGCTAATTTCATAGCCGAATTCATAGTCGAGCAGCCTTGCGACCCACCACAGCCAACAAAACAAAAAGGGAGCCACACGACGAAGGGAATCTAGAAATTATTCATTGATGGAGCTGTTGCCCAGATTATACTCAAGAGGGGGGATGAATTGAGTTTTTACAAACTTTAAGTCAAATTAAAATTTCAGAAGAATATCTAATTCATAAGACTTTGACAATTTACAGATTAATTAAATTATAAAGAATAAATCCAACAATATCAAATAAATGTGACCAACTAATTTGAACAACTAGAAATGCAGATTTTAACACACTAGGAATATTAAATTAATTTTTGTATTTAATATTAAGTGATATTCTGAAATTAAATTTTTTTTAAAAAAATATATTTTAACCTTAAAATTAATTTAGTCAAATTTCTGAATTCATTTATTTGCAAGATAGTGTGCTGAAAATATTAACTCAAGCAAGCATGTTCAAGTAACTAAAAGTGGGGAAAATAAATGACACATAAATTTAACGTGGTTCGGCCAAATCCCGGCCTACGTCCACGCGCCTAGAGCCCCTGTCTCCTTTGCGCTTCACTAAACCTGATCAACTTGTGGGTAGGATCAAATCACCGTGTTCAACTGTTTGCAAGCTAACTCCGAGCTTCAAACCCCGTGGCCCACTTACGGGTAGGAACCAATAACCAGTACAAACCGAAGCTTCAACAAAGCTTCACAACAAATCTGAATTTTTGTAGTACAAGGTACAATAATGAAACTCCTTAAAATAAAATTTGTAATCTGAGTTTCTTCTTTTTTAATGAGACTTCAATAAATGATGTTGAAGAAGGCACAAGTCTTCTTCTTCAATGAGGGAGCAGAGTATAAATTAATTGCTCTGTTAAATGTGTAGCTGAGTAGTAAAATAAATGCTCTCAATAATATTTCAAGTCCTGATCATCTTCTCATTCAAGTGTCTTTTTGTTTTAATGCAGCTCTCCAAAGCTTTAAATGTGTCTTCTAAAAACTAGTTGTTAGACACATTGCTTGTGAGCATTAAATGCTCCTGATTTTGCTGAGATGAGATAGCTGGAAAAAATCTCCAAATCTGATATGCAAATCTTCATCTTTATCTTCTCCATAAAAATATAGCTGTTGTAGCATGGAAATAGACATATGAAAATATATGTCATTTGAAAATAGCTTGATAGATAATCCATATATTTTCTGCAAAAATATTGTTAGTCCAAGAGAAAAAATACAAATCTGATGTATAAATGTAAAGTGTTAGACTGAAAATAAAATTTACAACTCTGAATGATGGATGCACATGCAAAAAGTTAAACTGACATAGGAAGTAGCATTATAAAGAATTTTTGATAGATAAGTTCGTACACATGAGGGTATCAGAACTGAAGAAGCTTTTAAGTGCAAAAAAAAAAATATAATTGACACAAAGTCAGATGTATAGAAGTAAAGACTGTATAGTTCGAAACCTTATAACCCTTGAACACACGTTACTCAAAAGAAATATCAGTTTAATCATGTAAAAAGATACAGCTCTAAAACTTTGACAGTTAAAAAAAAAACGTCAACTTTGGTAAAAGCCTAAGGCCACAGGCGGATAGGCTTTGCAGGAGCTACATCATAGGTGTGTCCGAAAGTTAGATATGGCTTTGTACGAAAACGTGTCGCCAACGCCATGACCAAAATTTAAGTTGGAACAACAGAAAACTTGACTTGATATAAAAGGGACCTTACCAACTGTTGTAAAATCTGACAGCACAGGTGTATGGATAAATTCGGTAGAGGTATGCAAAGGTATGGCTCGACTTTACACAACGTCAAATTCGGTAGAGGTATGCAGCTATAGGAGGTAAGATGCCAACTGGTAATCGTGAAATACCCTAAGGCTAAAGGCAGTCAAGTCACCAACAAGTACCATGTAACAGCCTAAGGCTATAGGTGGCAAAGACTATACAAGATCTTTAAAAGCTGAAACATACATGTAAACATATATATATATATATATATATATATATATATATATATATATATATATATATATATATATATATTCAATCGATCAGGACAAAAAAAAATATCAACTCAACAGCATTTGGCATTTGCCAAAATGCTAGCAAAAGTTACTAAAATATTATATACACAAAAGCTTACATGTAGAAAGAAACGCAAGACCACACAAAAAAAATATACACGCATATGTATAATTATGGAAAAAAAATTATTTTTAACAAAACAAATTTATGTTGAGTCGAGGTATCTATAGAATAACCTTATAAAAAATATGTTTGGAATCATCAAAATCAATATATTAAGTTAAACTAAAATGTACATTAATTAAACTAATATAATTAATTAGGGATAAAATATATTTTTAATAACAATCTCCCCCTTTTTGATGATGACAAACAATGATTCACATATATTCATAAGATGAATAAATCAATATATTAAGTTAAACTAAAATGTACATTAATTAAACTAATATAATAATTAGGGATAAAATACATTTTTGATAACAATGTCCCCCTTTTTGATGATGACAAACAATGATTCACATATATTCATAAGATGAATAAATTAAGCATAATGAGTGAATCATCATAATTTCTCCCCCTTTGACATTATCAAAAAAAAATTCAGATATTCAGTGTCATGGGTAAAATGCGAAGCTCCCCCTATCAAAAATAATATAAGCATGGGATAAAATCAAAAATGGTAAGGGACATATGTGAATACCATGAATTTTCATTAAGCACATATTCAACATAATCATATATAGGCATACCATCTAATAATCCGCAATACATAAAAGAAAACCACATATTCATAAAAGATTACATCTTAAGGTTGCTAACAAGATGACACACATCGTTAGTGTTTCCCTCAATCATGATTTTCTCAACAACAGCTTTGATAGGATTTTCAGCACTGTTTTGAGAGGATGAACATGCAACATTTTCATTAGTAGGTGTAGAAGCATGTGAGTTCATATGTGGAGGCAAGACAAATGGCCAAGAAGGAGGCTTCACCCAAGGGGCATGTGGCGGAGATGAGTGAATGGCAAGTATTGCGGCATCAAATGAAGAATATTTTTTATATTGAGAACCGCTAACTCCCTTAATTTGGGATTCACAATCTCCCCAAGTAGTATAAATGCCGGGAAGTTTTCCAACCCACACTACATAAAATGACTTCATGATTTGTGAGTGATGAGGAGAAGCTCATATATGTATTTATATAGGAGTGGTGAATGTCAGCTAGTGATAAAAAAATATTAAAGTGTGTCCACTTGTGATAAGATGTATTTGGAAGGTAGTGAAGAGAATCATCAATAAGGAATTAAAATTTTAAGTCATTTATGCATGCCATACCGAGTTCACGACGGATAAAGGTAAGACGATCTTCAGATAATGGTTTTGTGAAAATATCGGCTAATTGAAGACCCGTAGAAATAAATTCAATGCGTACGTCACCTTTTTGAACATGATCGCGTAAAAAATGATGTCTAATTTCAATATGCTTTGTTCTAGAGTGCAGAATTGGATTTTTTGTCAAACATATAGCGCTTGTATTATCACAAAAAATTGGAGTATTGTGAAAGAATATTTTAAAGTCTTCTAATTGTTGTTTCATGTATAATGTTTGAGCACAACTACTACCGGCGGCAATATATTCTGCCTCGGCCGTGGAAAGAGCAACTGAAATTTGATTTTTACTAAAGCAAGAAACTAGTGAGTGTCCTAAAAAATGACATGTACCACTAGTGCTTTTTCTATCAATTCTACAACCCGCGAAATCTGCATCGGAATAACTTACTAGTTCGAACGGCGTATTTTTAGGATACCATAATCCTAAGTCTTTAGTACCAATTAAATATCTAAATATGCGTTTTACGGCACACAAATGGGATTCTTTAGGATTGGCTTGAAAACGAGCACATAAACATACACTAAACATACTATCGGGTCTACTAGCGGTTAAATATAGTAGACTACCAATCATACCACGATATAAGGTTGTATTAACATATTTTTCTTTGTCATCAACATCTAACTTAATAGAGGTGTTCATAGGTGTACCAAGTGCTTTACCATTCTCTAAACCATATTTTACTAAAAGATCTTTAATATATTTAGATTGATTGATAAAGACGCCATTTTTAGTTTGCTTAATTTGTAGGCCTAAAAAGAATTTTAACTCACCCATCATACTCATTTCAAATTCTCTTTGCATAAATTCTGAAAAATCTTTACATAAATTTTTATTTGTGGATCCAAATATAATATCATCAACATACACTTGTACAAGAAGCATATCATTGTTAAGAATCTTTATGAATAAGGTGGAATCCATTTTTCCTCTCACAAAATCATTTTCAAGTAAAAATCCACTTAACCTATCATACCAAGCCATTGGTGCTTGTTTTAATCCACATAAAGCTTTATTTAGTTTATAAACATGATTTGGAAACTTGTGATTTTCAAAACCGGGAGGTTGCTTAACATAAATATCCTCACTTATAAAACCATTTAAGAAAGCGCTTTTCACATCCATTTGAAATAATTTAAAATTTTTATAACATGCATATGCTAGTAACATACGAATGGCTTCTAATCTAGCTACGGGGGCATAAGTTTCATCAAAATCAATACCTTCTTGTTGGTTGAAGCCTTGCGCAACTAGTCTAGCTTTATTTCTTATAATCAATCCGCCATCATCCTTTTTATTTCTAAAAGCCCATTTAGTTCCAATAATAGTTTTATCTTTGGGTGTAGGAACAAGTGACCAAACATTATTTCGTTCAAATTGTAACAATTCTTCTTGCATAGCTAACAACCAAAACTCATATTTTTCGGCTTCATTTATATCTTTTGGTTCAATTTCTGACACAAAGGCTAAATTATTACAAACATTCTTTAAGGAGGATCTTGTAAGAATACCACTTGAAGGTTCTCCTAAAATATTTTCAAAAGGATGATTATTAACGAATTTCCAATTTTTAGGTAAACTAGAATCATTATCATTTTTATCTTTATTTGAAGTCCTTTCATTATTAATAGAATTATCAAAATTAGAAGTAAAGTTTTCTTCATTAATAGATTTATTTAGATATAGAGCCTCATCATCATCTTTGCAGTTTTTAGTAAGAGAGTTAGATTCATCAAAAGATACATGTATTGATTCATGAACAACTAGAGTCCTTTTATTAAAAACTCTATATGCTTTACTATAAGGTGCATACCCAAGAAAAATACCTTCATCAGATTTTGCATCAAATTTTCCTAAATTATCTTTATCATTTAAAATAAAACATTTGCTTCCAAAAACCTTGAAATAACCAATATTTGGTCTTTTATTTTTCAATATTTCATAAGGAGTTTTATCTAAACCTTTTCTAACAATAGTTCTATTTATTACATAACAAGATGTGTTAACAGCTTCCGTCCAAAAATATTTCGGTTGGTTATGTTCATTTAGCATAGTTATAGCCATTTCTTGTAAAGATCTATTCTTTCTTTATACTACACCATTTTGTTGAGGTGTCCTTGGAGCAGAAAAATTATGTTCAAAACCATTTTCATCACAAAATAATTCAACATCTTTGTTATCAAATTCTCTTCCTCTATCACTTCTTATAAAGACAATATTGCAACCCTTTTCATTTTGAATTTTCTTACAAAATTTGGCAAAAATAGAGTATGTATCATTTTTATGAGTAAGGAAGAAAACCCATGTAAATCGAGAATAATCATCAACAATAACAAAAGCATAATATTTTCCAACTAAACTAGAAACTTTGTTAGGTCCGAATAAGTCTAAGTGTAATAATTCTAAAGGCCTATTTGTTGATATATCTCTTTTCCTTTTAAATGAAGTTTTTGTTTGTTTTCCAAATTGACATGCATTACACAATTTATCTTTAACAAACTTTATTTTGGGCAGCCCTCTAACTAACTCATTTTTAGACAAAATATTAAGTTGTTCCATGTTGGAATGACCTAATCTTCTATGCCATAACCAACAAGTATCATTTAGGACAGCTAAACACTTGACATCTTATTGAGATAAATTATCAAAATCGAGAGTATAAACATTTTCATGTCTAGAAGCAACAAACACAACATGATTATCTTTAGCATTTTTTATTAGACAGTAATCTTCTTTAAATATAACATTATAACCTTTATCACACAATTGGCTAATACTAATTAAATTATGTTTAAGACCATCAACTAAAAAAACGTTTTCAATGCAAGGAGAGGGATCCTTACTAACATTACCTATGCCAATGATTTTGCCTTTGGAATTGTCTCCGAATGTGACTAGACCTCCATCTTTGGCAATCAAGCTAGAGAATTTACTATTGTCACCCGTCATGTGTCTTGAACACCCGCTGTCTAAGAACCACTTTGATTTGATCGAACTAGCTCTAAAACAAACCTACAATCAACATTTAAATAACTTTTCTTTTGGTACCCAAAATGTGTTGGGTCCATATGGGTTAGCAAAAATAGGAGTCTCTTTAGGAATCCATGCCACTTTGGTAGAAAATCTATATTTGCAGAAATTTGAGAAATGGGTATGTCTTCCACAATATGTACATAATGAATTTCTAATATTTTTAGAGTAATTTTCAAAACTTTTCTCATTTTCTTTTTCATTATATCCAATTCCAGCCTTATCATACATCCACCTTTGGTTTCCAAGTTGCAAATTCAAATTTTTTTCTCCATTTACAAAGTTTTCAAGACACCAAGTTAAATCCTTAATTTTAAGTTTTAATTGTTCATTTTCAGAAAAGTGACTAGATGATTCTTTAATTTTTAGTTTTACTATTTCAGATTTTAAAGACTTATTTTCGGATTTCATTACTTCTATATTTTCAAGGAGAAAATCATATTTATGTGATAAAGAGGAATGTATCTTTTTAAGATTAATATATTTAGTTTTAAGTTCATCAAAATTGTAAAAAAGTTCATCAAAAGAATTTTGAAGTTCATCATGATCATTTGAAGTTTCATATTCACTATCTGAATTAAAGTTAGAAGATACCTCATCATTATTTGCCATAAGGCAAAGATTTTCAACTTCTCCATCACTTGAATCTTCATCATTGCTACTTTCATCACTATCACTCCAAGTAGTAGTTTTCATGGCCTTTTTGTATTTTTCATTTCTTTTCTCTTTTCTGTCATTCTTCCCTTCTTTGGCTTTGGGACAGTTAGGTCTAATATGGCCTAACTCTTTTCAGTTATAACATTTTGGCTCAAACTTAGAGGATGAATTTCCTTCATATGCCTTCTTTGAAGATAAATTCTTGTATTTTCCAGACAGTCCCTTCTTTTTGGCAAGAATTTTTTTGAATTTTCTGGTAAGAAGTGCTATGTCACCATCTTCATCATTATGAGTTTCCTCACATTCTTCTTCTTCCTCAATGGATTTCAAAGCAATAGTTTTGCTTGCCTTGGGCTTCTCATCTTCAGCAAGTTCTTTGAGTTCCATTTCCTGAGTAGTTAAAGAGCCCAACAGTTCATCAAGAGAAATAGGTCTTTCTCGTATAACTTCTTTGATTGCCAGCTTCTTTGTCATACACGCAGATGGTAGTGACCTGAGAATCTTACTCACTAATTCAGAATCAGTATAAGATTTCCCAAGAGATTTCAATCCATTTATATTATTTGAAAATCTAGTAAACATATCAGAGATAGTTTCATCTGCTTTCATTTTAAAAAGCTCATAGTTATGAACAAGCATGCTGATTTTATCCTCCTTGACTTGACTAGTTCCTTCATATGTAACTTCTAGTCTATCCCAAATTTCTTTAGCAAATTCACAACAACAGATTCTGTTATATTCATTTACATTAAGTGCACAATGCAAAATATTCATAGCTTTAGCATTTATTTGAATTTTTTTAATATCAACATCATTCCATTCATTTTCTTCTTTAGGAACATTTTCATTATTAACAACTTTCATGGGGATATTAGGACCATTTATAATAACTCTCCAAACAGCATAATCATTTGATTGAACAAAATTTTTCATTCTATTTTTCCAATAGCTGTAATTATTTCCTGAAAATAAAGGAGGTCTATTTATTGATTGACCCTTACCAAGAGATGAAACATTAAAGTTTGTCATTGATATTTAAGTCTAAGATTGTTAAATCTAAAAATAAGAAGAGCACTAGCTTTGATACCAATTGTTGCCCAGATTATACTCAAGAGGGGGGGGGGGGGGGGGGAGGGTGAATTGAGTTTTTACAAACTTTAAGTCAAATTAAAATTTCAGAAGAATATTTAATTCATAAGACTTTGACAATTTACAGATTAATTAAATTATAAAGAATAAATCCAACAATATCAAATAAATGTGACCAACTAATTTAAACAACTAGAAATGCAGATTTTAACACACTAGGAATATTAAATTAGTTTTCGTATTTAATATTAAGTGATATTCTGAAATTAAATTTTTATTTTTTTTTTGAAAATATTTTAACCTTAAAATTAATTTAGTCGGATTTCTGAATTAATTTATTTGCAAGATAGTGTGCTGAAAATATTAACTCAAGCAAGCATGTTCAAGTAACTAAAAGTGCGGAAAATAAATGACACCGAAATTTAACATGGTTCGGCCAAATCCCGGCCTATGTCCACGCGCCTAGAGCCCCTGTCTCCTTTGCGCTTCACTAAACCTGATCCACTTATGGGTAGGATCAAATCATCGCGTACAACTGTTTGCAAGCTAACTCCGAGCTTCAAACCCCGTGGCCCACTTGCAGGTAGGAACCAATAACCGGTACAAACCGAAGCTTCAACAAAGCTTCACAACAAATCTGAATTTTTGTAGTACAAGGTACAATAATGAAACTCCTTAAAAATAAAATTTGTAATTTGAGTTTCTTCTTCTTTAATGAGACTTCGATAAATGATGTTGAAGAAGGAACAAGTCTTCTTCTTCAATGAGGGAGCAGAGTATAAATTAATTGCTCTGTTGAATGTGTAGCTGAGTAGTAAAATAAATGCTCTCAATAATATTTCAAGTCCTGATCATCTTCTCATTCAAGTGTCTTTTTGTTTTAATGCAGCTCTCCAAAGTTTTAAACGTGTCTTCCAAAAACTAGCTGTTAGACACATTGCTTGTGAGCATTAAATGCTCCTGATTTTGCTGAGATGAGATAGCTGGAAAAAATCTCCAAATCTGATATGCAAATCTTCATCTTTATCTTCTCCATAAAAATATAGCTGTTGTAGCATGGAAATAGACATCTGAAAATATATGTCATTTGAAAATAGCTTGATAGATAACCCATATATTTTCTGCAAAAAGATTGTTAGTCCAAGAGATAAAATACAAATCTGATGTATAAATGTAAAGTGTTAGACTGAAAATAAAATTTACAACTCTGAATGGTGGATGCACATGCAAAAAGTTAAACTGACATGGAAGTAGCATTATAAAGAATTTTTGATAGATAAGTTCGTACACATGAGGGTATCAGAACTGAAGAAGCTTTTAAGTGAAAAAAAAAATATAATTGACACAAAGTCAGATGTATAGAAGTAAAGACTGTATAGTTCGAAACCTTATAACCCTTGAACACACATTACTCAAAAGAAATATCAGTTTAATCATGTAAAAAGATACAGCTCTAAAACTTGGACAGTTAAAAAAAAACGTCAACTTTGGTAAAAGCCTAAGGCCACAGGCGGATAGGCTTTGCAGGAGCTACAACACAGGTGTGGCCGAAAGTTAGATATGGCTTTGTATGAAAACGTGTCGCCAACGCCATGACCAAAAGTTAAGTTGGCACGGCAGAAAACTTGACTTGATATAAAAGGGACCTTACCAACTGTTGTAAAATCTGACAGCACAGGTGTATGGATAAATCCGGTAGAGGTATGCACAGGTATGGCTCGACTTTACACAACGTCAAATCCGGTAGAGGTATGCAGCCATAGGAGGTAAGATGCCAACTGGTAATCGTGGAATACCCTAAGGCTAAAGGCAGTCAAGTCACCAACAAGTACCATGTTACAGCCTAAGGCTATAGGCGGCAAAGACTATACAAGAGCTTTAAAAGCTGAAACATACATGTAAACATATATATATATATATATATATATATATATATATATATATATATATATATATATATATATAAGCATAAATAAACCAAAGGACATACATGAATACACATATATACATATATATATATATATATATATATATATATATATATATATATATATATATATATATATATATATATATATATATATTCAATCGATCAGGATAAAAAAAATTTCAACTCAATAGCATTTGGCATTTGCCAAAATGCTAGCAAAAGTTACTAAAATATTATATACACAAAAGCTTACATGTAGAAAGAAACTCAAGACCACACAAAAAAAATATACACGCATATGTATAATTATGGCAAAAAAAAAAATTATTTTTAACAAAACAAATTTATGTTGAGTCGAGGTATCTATAAAATAACCTTATAAAAAATATGTTTGGAATCATCAAAATCAATATATTAAGTTAAACTAAAATGTACATTAATTAAACTAATATAATTAATTAGGGATGAAATACATTTTTAATAACAATCTCCCCCTTTTTTATGATGACAAACAATGATTCACATATATTCATAAGATGAATAAATCAATATATTATGTTAAACTAAAATGTACATTAATTAAACTAATATAATTAATTAGGGATAAAATACATTTTTGATAACAATCTCCCCCTTTTTGATGATGACAAACAATGATTCACATATATTCATAAGATGAATAAATAAATATATTAAGTTAAACTAAAATGTACATTAATTAAACTAATATAATTAATTAGGGATAAAATACATTTTTGATAACAGGAGCCTCCAATTCAAAGGGGGCAGGAGTAGGCACTGTCCTCGTCACTCCATAGGGTACAATCTTTGAACAAGGAATAAGGCTTGGATTTGCAGCCTCTAAGAACGAAGCAGAATACGAAGCCTTAATAGCCTGCCTTCAGAAGGCGCACACTTTGGGAGCAAAGCATTTACAGGTGTTCGGCGATTCTCAATTAGTCTCCAATCAGATAAGTGGAGACTACAATGCAAAGGATGAAATAATGCAAGCTTACCTCGTCTTAGTGAAAAGACTAATGGCTAGCTTTGAAGACATTAATGTCCGGTAGTTTCCCAGAGGACAGAACAGCCACGCTGACGCCCTAGCAGCCCTGAGTTCAGCAGTTGACTCCGACCTAAAAAGAACAATCCCCATCGATTTACTCACTCATCCAAACATTAACCGTAATAACAAGCCGCCTGAGGAGAAGAAGATCCTCCAAGTGGAGTCAGCACCCAGCTGGATGGACCCTTTAAGGAACTATTTGAAGGACGGAGCGCTCCCAGATGACAAGAAGATTGCCCACCAGATAAGAGTCAAGGCTGATCGCATTCACTTATCACCAGAGGGCAAGCTATATAAAAGATTCTTTTTCGTTCCATACCTTCAATGCGTTCACCCAAAGAATTTCGAGCAGGTTCTACATGAGCGTCATGAAGGAATATGTAGAAGCCATATTGGAGGAAGGTCCCTGGCCTTCCGAGCGATGAAGGAAGACTATTGGTGGCCGTATATACAAAGGGACTCTGTAATGTATGTCCTCAAGTGCTTTAAATGCCAGCTTCACGCTCCTATGGTCCACTAACCTGCTAGCGACCTAAAATCATTGTCTAGCCCATGGTCGTTCGCCCAATGGGGGATGGACATCGTAGGACCACTTCCTACCGCCACCGACAATCGCAAGTATCTGTTGGTCGCGACTGATTACTTCACCAAATGGATCGAGGCAAAACCCCTAGCGAACATCCGAGATGCAGATATGATAAGGTTCATATGGAGAAGTATAATCACCCATTTTGGCATCCCCAGAACCATCATCACCGATAATGGAACGCAGTTCGAGAGTGTCTTTTTTTAGGGTTTCTGTAATGAATATGGAATCAGACACCATTTCAGCTCAGTGGCCTATCCTCAAAGCAATGGACAAATTGAGGCTTACAACAAGACAGTGATCGACGGATTAAAAAAACGATTAGAGCGAGCCAAAGGCGCATGGGTAAATGAATTATCACACATTCTATGGGCCTACCGAACCACTCCATGACGAGCAACATGGGAAACCCCATTTTCGTTGACATATGGAATGGAAACAGTCATCCCACTAGAAGCAGGCTTGCCAACAATGAGGTCCAACCTTGTCGACCAGGGCCATAATGATGCAGCATTGCTCGCTGAGCTCGACCTAGCCGACGAGCGTCGAGAGCTAGCCTTAGTAAAACTAGCGAGCTATCAGCAACAGCTCGCGAGACATTATAACAAGAGGGTCAACCCAAGGACATTCTGAGTTGGGGACTATGTCCTAAGGAAAGTCCTGGGCAGCACAGTAAAACCATCAGACAACAAGTTAGGGCCAACTGGGAAGGACCCTTCAAGATAACAAGAAATAATCTGTAAGGCGCCTATCACTTGGAAATGATGGAAGGCAGAGAAATATCCCGAGCATGGAACGTAGCCAATCTCAAGAGATTCTATTTTTAGATCCTTCTTTTATTCTTTTGTTATGGAACTGGAAGTTCAATTTCCTTGTCATTAATGAAAGTTGTTTAACGGTTGCATTCTGATAAGTAACAATTATATAAGCTTTATTGCACACCTTTTCGAAATGACAGGCACATTGATCATTACACCATAGCAGGGAAATGCCCCTCCTCGGGTTTTCGTTATGAAACATGAAAGACCTCTTAGCATTACCCCTGGAAATATATGAAGCCCTACAGGAGATCCTTAGGCAATATAGCCAAATTTAAATTGGTCACCAAACCATCTTCGATTGAATAAAATCCTGATCGGATAGAGCATCCAACACTAGGTGTGTCCTCGTTAATTTCCACGCTTAGGCCTAAGGGAGTGTGACGACACGACCTAAAAGGTAAAGTGGGGCACAATGGTATCTCGATAATATACTGGACTGGAAGGACACTTACGTAATAATGTAAATTTACAGATCATAAAGGAGCGAGAATATGGAGAATATCATACACTTGTTTAGTTAGCTAAATTAGCCCAAAACATAAATTTTATATTAATCCACCATATTTACAACAAGTACAATACATGTTTAGTCGGCGAACTCGCCCAAAATATTGACATAACATCACTTCAATACAAAAATACACAGAGTAACTACTGGCAAAATCTTAGTGGGGGTGATGCCTCTGAACGAGATAATCAGCCACTTGAGCTCTTCGACCATCATCAGGAGAAGGAACTAACTCTTCCTCGACTTTGTTAGCATCCGAATCCAATAGTTGCCGAGGGATGGCATCGATGGGTATCCACTGATCATCTCTCTGGAAGGGATTGGGAATTCGAGTGGAAGGGGATATTTCATGGCGATACCAAAGCATTGAGTCCCTTGGAACTTGCATCTCCTTCAAAGCACTCAACCACCCCCTTATGAAGGAGAGCTTTTCAAACTCTGTCAACCTCGTCAGAGCATCTTGCCAACCCTGATCATAACCGTCGGCCAATGCTCACCGAGGTCCTTTTTTAAACAGGTGCCACAGCTGAGTAACATCCCTTTGAAGCCCAGTATCGATCACATATGCTCGTTGAACATCACCACGAAGCTCTTCTATTTCCCTATCTGAACTCCTGGTGCTCCTGCCAGCTCGCGAAACGGATGGACCAGAAGAGCCTCGCAGCACAGGAGGAACATCGCTCGAGACAGCCCTAGCTCTTGACAAAGAGGAGCCTCGCAATACCGCAGGAGCGGTGCTCGGTGCATGCTCCCTAAGTCGTGAGACCTCTCTCCTCAAAGCCTCGTTCTCCTGCTGAAGAACTTCCCCAACTTGATTGATCTCAGAAGCCTCTAATAGCTTCTCTCTCAGCGCATCAACCTCCTCTTGGACTGAGGCACCAACATCTTCCATTTTTTGGAGCCTGTCCTTCAGCCTAGCAACAAGTTCAGTCTGCTCTATGAAGCGCTTATTCCTTAATCGCAGTGATTTGCAAATCCTCACAAAAGTATGACGAACTTCAGAACTCACACCAGGTCCAAACATTCTTCCCAATTGAGAAGTGGCTGGTATATAATCATCAACATAAATCGACTACAAGCAATAAAAGGGCAATGGAAAGAAAAATCGACCAGTGTATTGGGAAAAATAAGCCTTTTCATTTCATTAATAAGAGTTAAAGTACATCAACCAGAAATTGGAAAAATTACAAGCAGAAATACAAAAGTAGTCCTAGAAGTAAATTAACTAGCAACCTTAGGCTGCCCAGAGGTGGCTGGCTGCTTCCCTTTATCGGCAGCAGTAGAGGCATCCCCCTCTGCAGGGATGACCTCAGTCGCCTCGGAAGGACGATCACCGACAAGAATTGTCTGAGAGGCAGGATATACACCTTCAGTGGCTGGGGCAGGGGCTTCTTCATCAATAGTTGGCTTCGAGCCCGGGTCGTGCTCGTCTAACAGAGGAGAATCAGCATCGACACTAGCAGCTAGGAGGGCCTTATTCCATCCTTTCTTGAAGTTCAGATGGCTGATGTAGCCTATCTGGACCTCGGTGTCTTTATATGCAGTAGCCCACCTGGAGTTGTATGAATCCTCATTGATGGTGGCTACCTTCGATTCCTTCTCCTTTAGCTGCTCGACTAGCACCTTATTCTCCTCTACGATGGCCAACTTGCTCGAGCAGACCAAGTCATAGGAGCTCTTTAACCGCCGCATCCCTCTCTCGATTGGAATTGACGAGGGCCAGGTCTGAAGAAACTCGGGTGGCATCAGCAGTCTTTAAATCAGCCTCCAGTTGAGTACCCCTGACTTCCAAAGTAGCCTTCTGCTACTCTAGCTCGCCATTCCTTCTCACCAGCTCGTCGCGAGAACGATAGAGCACGGCGAAGTCAGTCACAAACTATCAGAAATAAATAAGAGATCAAGAAGGAGAAAAAGCTAAAACTTGTTAAAGCATTAGAAAATAGGAAAGATCTTACCAAGGCTAGCCTCTGGCTAGCTTGTATGGTTAATTGATCAGACCCCAGTGCCCTTTGACGATCTGCAGGAAGAACTGCCCTCTCGAGCAGCGCAGGAGCCAGTTGAGGAGAAATAGTAACCGAGGCTCCCTCGTGCAAAGCATACACCGGGACTAAGGCTTTCCCAGCCTTCGTCCTTGACTCCATCTTTCTCCTCTCTTCCTCTTTATCCTTCTCCATTCTACTCCTCTCCTCCATCCTCTTCTTCTCCTCCATCTTCTTTCTTTCCTCTTCCTTTTTCTCTCCCTCTCTTTCATCTGCTCTTCCTTTCTCCTCTTCCTCTCTTGATCCTGAGTAGAAGACCGAGAGCCAGTAGTTACAGCCCCAGTACTGGACTTCTGCTTCTTTGACCTCTGAGCGAGGAGCACGTGATCGTCATCATCTTTGACTTCTGCTTCTTTGACCTCTGGTTGTGGCTCTTTTATGATTTTTCATATTTTTTTCGTTTGCCTTTCAAACAACTGGAGTGTGGTTCTTTTTCTGATTTTTGTTGTTAGACACAACAAGAATTTCATCTTTATAGTCCTGTTTTCGGGATTCCTCCTCAATTCTCAATTTAGTAATGAGTGACTCTAGTGAAAACTCTTTATACTTATGCCTTAAAATGTTTTTACACACTTTAAACAGTGGAGGCAATTTATCAATAATTACAGCCACCTGAAATTGCTCATCTAAAGCCATGCCCTCGGAAATAATTTCATGGGCAATAATTTGTAAATCATGGGTTTGAGCAACAACAGATTTGTCATCCGTCATTTGAAATTTCAAATAACGACTGACGGCATATTTTTTAGCACCCGCCTCCTCCATGTCATATTTTTTAAACAGTGCATTACAAACATCTTTTGCAGTTTTATAATTGGCATAATAGTCATAAAGTTCGTCACTTAGAGCATTCAAAATATAGTTCTTGCACAGAAAATCATTTTCCTCCCAAGTTCTAATTGGTTTGCTTTCCTCAACAGTAGGTGGATTATTTACTACGGGTTTGTCAAATTGAACACATGATGCGACCTTTTTCGTAGTTAAATAAAATAGTAATTTTTTTCTCCAACATTTAAAATGGGTGTCTTCATATATGAAAGGCTTGTTAAGGTTGCTTGAGTTGATTTTGTCCATGGCAGAATAGTAAACACCTTAAAATTGTTGTAGCAGTAATTTAAAAGGAGAAGTAAATAAGGAACGAAATTACCCAATTAGGAGCTGATAAATCGAAGCCGAAAAATTATAAGAAATTCGAAACTAGACAGTCTAGAAATATGGCTGAGTCGCGGACAAAGTCACTCTCTTTAAGGTGTTTCGCGGCTCTGCCCAAATTGTACCGACAGTCTTGATTGCCTCGTCACCCCCAGGATAAAACAACCTCTAAGAAAATACGAATTGGTAGCACAATCCATTTCGTTCAAAGAACACCCATTCAGTTATATATATTACTCGAATCTGAAACTATAATTAATCTGGATATGATTAATCATTTATGTGATGTGATAATTATTTAATGGAAGAATAATTATTTCCGTTTCTGTGTGTGGAGAGAAAATTATTTTGGATAGCAGTTGCAGAAGGAGGGGTTTTATTTTGCTAGAACTGTTTTGAAAAACGGAGGTATTAACCTCCTTTTTATGGAAAAAATTATTAACGTTAATGGGCAAAAACATGGGTCAAGTGGGAGAGAAAATTTCGAAAAACGTTTTGAGTTGGAGGAATTTTTCAATTGTTTTATTCCAGGAAAAAAATTACCGTTAATAATTAATTTTAAGCCCAAAAAACCGTCAATTTATTTGTCCAATCTTAATGAGCCCAAGCCTAAGCCCAGGACCCGGGCAAGGGCCGAATCTGCCGGACGGCGGCAACGCGCACGCGCGCGTGTGACTTGGCCCAATAAGTCCTCCACCCATACACACAAAACATCTAATGCCCAAAGGGCTTGCCCATTAGTCCCAAATAAATTGTAAATATACCTAACTCATTTTAGTGAGCTTACCGATGTGGGACAAGGCAAAGCGCATTTTTTTTTCAACTTTTGGAACTTAACAGCTCTAAGTTGTTTGACAGTTATGAGTTGTAACCAACATCACGTACATGTAGGCAAGTGTTTAATTGAATCACGTATATGTTTCATTATTTTGTACTTATGTCTTGTTAAGATTTGTAACGATGCTATTTCCTAAGTAAGATTTTAAGTGAATGCACATTGGATACATTTATAGCGTAATGTTATGAGTTCCAACAACATCCCCAAATCATTCATCAAATAATTTTACATGACATTAAAGTATTATACTATATTATTATTACAATTAAAAGTATTATATTTAATATTATATTATATTATATTTTTTTGGACGTTTGTGTGTTTGGTGTTAATTAAATTTACATTTCACATAAAAAACACTGAATATTATCTTAACTCATTTGAAAAATAATTTTAAATTTTTTTCAAGAGTCATGTGATTATTCATATTTATATGGTAATCCATGCGCAACACTTAATGCCTGAACTATGTAAATGATGTAAAGGTAGAAGCACAAAAATAAATGTGGGTGTGGTGGGTTACAAAAGTGGAAGTATACTGTCAAATTTTGATGTCATATCGGGAAATTAAGTCGTCAAATTTTAAACCCTTAGAAGGACAATTCGGTTGCTATTTTTCCTTCTTTCGCCAATATCCAACAATTCACTTTCGAGGATTTTCCACTACTTGGGGTTCCTCTATGTCCAATTTACAATAATTTCAGTGCCGCCAACAAAATCATTTTAGGTAGAATGTTAATTATGTTATCTGTATGATAAATGATAAATGATAAATAATAATAATAATAATACAAAAAATAGGCTATGCGCTTTTAATATGAATGTATATTATATTATAAGGTATACTTATTAAGATTTGGAATTAGATATTCATAAGGTATGCCTATTAAGATTTCATTTTGGTACTAACAGTGAACCATACCATAAAAAATGTCGTCAATAGTCGTAAAGTATCCTCCCAAAAAATTAGAAGTGTCTTTAAAAAGTAATTTCTGAATCATAGTGTTAAAGAGTAGTCTTAAATTAATAGCCGCACTCATAGAAATACATAAATACCGTTGTGTAGCTATTTAGAGAAGAAACAATGGTTGATATAATGGCCATTTAAAATCACAAGAAGAAACAACTAATTTATGTATCCAATACAATTGACTACAAACAAATTGAATGTTGGAACCATTTCATAGCATTAGTTGACAAATTTGATCATGACAAATAGAAAATCTTTTTAATTTGTATGCTTTTTGACATTTTGACTGTCTTTGTTTGATTTAACAATTTTTGACAACCTGCACTAAAGTACCACCTATTAATACATATTTTCATAATTTGTCATGGTAAATTTTCTTTGGGGGTGAAAATGGCAAACTTTTCCAAGCAATTTCCGTTATGACAAATTGTTCCACCCCACCATTGTTCTTAAATTCAATTGAATTAGATTTAAACTTAAAAAAAGGATTAATTACACTGTACCCCTTAAACTTTGTATATATTTTTATATCACCATCTGTAGTTTTATTTTTTAAAGTTAATCCCCTCAATTTGTAAAAGCATATCACTTTACCCTTTAATCATAATGGTGTTAAATTTTTGGACGAAAAATTGATCATTTGCATAAGTGGTTGAACAAAATTACTCTCATGTTCAACGCACAATAATAATTTTCTGCCCAAAAATTTAATATCATTTGTCTTTGAGGGTAAAGTGATACATTTTTGTAAGTTGAGGAGATTAAGTCTAGAAATTAAAAGTACGAATAGTAAAATAAAAATGAAAA
The DNA here is from genome assembly GCA_949130495.1 of Sambucus nigra. Taxonomy (NCBI): domain Eukaryota; kingdom Viridiplantae; phylum Streptophyta; class Magnoliopsida; order Dipsacales; family Adoxaceae; genus Sambucus; species Sambucus nigra. The sequence goes on from OX422214.1 coordinate 306,603,232, forward strand.
CAAAATTAGAGGGGCTAAAGTATAATTAACCTTTAAAAACTAAATAATTGATTGAGTAGGTAGAGTTTGTTGGAAAATTGGACTTATTAGTTGAAATTAAAAGTTGTCCAGATTTTTGGATAGAATTTTTTAGTAATTTTAAGCTCAAATTTAGGTTGGACCCATACTACGATAATTGTGGGACCATATATGAACGCGTTCTCCTCCGCAAGGAGATTAACATAGAATATTCACATGTCTAATTCCATTAAGTTATGAATGATACATATATCCCCAAAATGACCTAAAAATAATGAAAGTTAATGAATTTGATATGTTTTTAACTCTTACCCCACATTGGATGAGTATTGAAAAATTTGTGAGTTAATAACACCCAACGTATGCACTAAGACTTGGATGCCTTGGGTATCCCAACTCTTTGAAGGGGAGATGGCCTACACTATACATATGTGTTGGGCTTGGCCTAGAAGCCCACCCGCGTGCGCACCATCCGTCCGGCTCGGTTCGGGCTTGGGATCTCTTAAATTTTTGGTAGTCACTTACTTTACTATAAATACAAATGCTTCCCTCCGTTTTTAAAAAAAAATGAAAAAAATTACTTTTCTAATTTCTTCCAACATGCTGTCATTCCCAGAAAATAAATTATGTATTCCTGCATTCATTTGTTCACCATTTGACATACTGTTTGATTGAGTAAACACACAGAATTGTGTTCGATGGAATTTTACATTGTTGTGCTACTTGTTTAATCCGAAAATTCGTTCTATTTTGGGAGACAATTATTCAATAACCTCAAGCACCTGAACGGAATAAATTTATCTTAAGGGCACTCTGAGATAACACAGGGCTCGGATTTCTTGCTGCAAATTCAAGTAAGTTCTTTTATTTTCTGTAAGTTCATTTTAATTCTGTAATTATTATTTTATTATTAATTGTGTACTGTTTGATATATAAGTAGTACACATAAGAGAGTGAGGTTTTGTACAAGAGCAGTGTTTGTAATTCCTCAATCGTGAAGAAATAAAAGTATTTTGTGTTGCATAAAGAGAAGAAAAATATATGGAACCATGTAAATTTGGTGTTTCTTATGTTTGATTATTTTCACTTTTATCTTTCTTTGTGTTGAGGTGGCTTCACAGTTCTATTATATTGAGATGTTTCAAATTTTGAGATAATCATATACCGAAGTGGAAATAGATGCCCACTGACGGCAATCCCCATGGTGATCATGATATGTAAGTTGATGTTTAATGGTGAGGTCTCAATTCAAAGAGGACTTTAAAATTAAGTCTTACTCGATGGTAGATGTTTCTAAGATTAGATACCATTGCTTCAGTGTCACAGTGCGCCAGCAAGTAGTACTGTGTGTGTGTGTGTTTGCGTGCGTAAAAAGAGAGAGGGAGCACAATCTTTTAATATGATTTGCCAAATGAGATTAACATAATCTTTTAAAATGATTTGCCCGAACATAACTAAATTTCTGTTCAACTATAATTTTATTTTTTGTATTTAGATGTAATTTTGATAAAAAAATTGTGTTTGGTATATTTATTTTAAACATTAAATTATAATATTTTTGTGTTATAATCAAAATTTTCAGAAAACATAAAATGGTGTTTTATAACTTTATTTATTATTTTTTAACTCAGAATTATTCATTCATAATATTTTAATATATTTATACCTTAATACGTAATATACATATATAATATATTAATATGTGTATAGTTCTTATAAATAAAAAAAATATATGTACATGTACACAAATTAAATATATTTATATTTTATTAAATTATATAATATACTAAAATTCATATTTTAAATAATATTATCAATAAATACATGATACTTATATATAGTTTTATAAATGTATTATTAGTGCATGAAATAATATCAAATATACATATCGTACATATGTATTAAAAAATATTGTCAATTTACATATATATATATAATTTTATTGCATATAGACATATATACATATGTATATGTATATATTTATACATTTATTTATGTATGTATGTATGTACGTATAGATTTGTATTATGTATGTATATATATATATAAATATATTTAGAGTTTTATAAAAATAGATTTGCATTATGTATATATATATTTAGAGTTTTATAAAAATTAATCAGTTTATTAGACTTTACTTTTTAAATGTATGAAAGTCTAATAAACTAATTAAATTGTATTAAATTCTAAACACAAAATTAGTAATGTATTTGAGTTATAAAAAACTAATATTATATTTAGACTTAATCTCCCAATGTGACCTCCGAAATTGAATGGGCGTTATGTTCTGTGAAGGAACTCTCAATAATATGTATTTTGACTTCTTAAAAATTTAAAACAATAATACCATCATCTCCTTCCCAATTCACGTTCGTCCCCAAAGTACAAACCCTAACCCGCTTTCTAAAACCCAAAAATTTATGGGGAACTAAAATAAAATAGCAAACACTCAAATGTTTTTCATAATTATGTGAAATCATTTACCAGAGATCTCGATTAGTATTGAATTGTGTATAGCCAGCTTTAGGACTAGGGTTTGTAATAGAAAGACTAAAAAAATCTCAAGTGTGATATTGGGAGTAGAATGTATGTTTGTTGGATGAAGTGTCAGAATATTTCTTCATATTTTCTTATTTCTGAGCCAAAAGTGTGTTTTATTTTTCATGCATGTTTACAATATACAATTTTGGTACTTAATTGAGCTAGTAAAGATTGAATGGTGTTTTGAACGACTTGAGATTATGTTGATAACTGATTTTACATTGTGGGTAGTACCGTAGTTAAGGAAGATTGTTTGAAAAAAATTCAATGTCAACCCTAATATTTAAAAATTCATGAAATTTTATCTCTCAATAACATCTTGTTAGGAGCCTTAACATATGACTGAGATCTTATTCTTTTATGTCATCTATTTTGTTAAATCTTCCCATTAAGATTTGACAGCGGGTTAAAATTGAACGAATTTCAAAATATTATGGTGAATAAATATTAAAACTTTTGAAATTTTAGAACCAAGATTAAAAATGATCCTAAACTGTAGGGTTAATTTTTTAGTTTTACCCTTCAATTTAATTTAATTTATTTTAGTCATTTGTAATTTTATAGGTTTTAGAAGCTAGGGTTAGAACTTGTAACTTGGGAAAGGAGATGTCTACAATATTTTTTGTTTTTTTTGCAGGAGGAGGGGGGGGGGGGGGGGGGGTCAAAATATTGATTAATTAGGATTTCATATCCGAAAATAATGCCCAGCCAATCATTGTGGGATATGTCTAATTTTTGGAGGATGTGGGAGATAGGGGGAGGTCGCGTCTAAATACATTTTTATAAAGGGGGTTAAGTGTAGTTGTGTAAATAGTTTTAGTGACTTTTACATTTATGTCCCATTTATAGAAATATTTCATAAATAAGTTCCATTGACTTATCAACCATCAAATACGTCTTATTTCTATTTTTGAGATTTTTATTTGACAAATTTACACATTTTAAGCTAATCACCCATACTATTGGGGGAAATTAAACAAGTGGTCGAACATTATTTCTTCTAGTTTTTAATTTTCAAATGACCTTAACTATTGATTTACAAATACATTTTTCACTAAATTACTATTTCTGAATTCTATTCTCCGCGATCTATCAAACAAGATCCATGAACCCTATAAAATTCTAAAGCAATAAAAAAAATTACATAGATAGTAAATATTTACTGTGTTCGCCGAAAATTGACATATTTTATATCTGAGAAGTTTTAAAGACAATATCTATCTACTATGCTAATATTACACAAAGAGCGAATATATGCTATATTCCTAAAAAATAAAGAAAACATGTTATTTTTTTAATACATTATATTGAATATGGATCTTACTTTACAGGGCTCGATAAATAGCTGTCAATAATATCAATTTCGTTAATTTTGGATTTGTATATTAAAAGTTATAGTTCGTTAAAGTTTGAATGAGAAAAAAATAATTTCGACGTTAAATTTGGAGGGGATATAGGGAGTATATTAGTAAAAAAAGATTCATAAATTAAAAAATAAGACTTAATTAATGGTCGACTAGTCAATACAACTTAAATAAGAAAACACTCTTCAAATAGGACTTATATACAATAACCCCATAATTTTAGTTTTTTTAATTTAATTAATCCATAATTATCCCATTTTATTTTGTACCTTTTCTGTTAAACCTCAGTTAGACATAACACCCACATGACTAGCACATAGACTTAGCAACGGCTGATACCCAAATACTTAACCATCATTAGTTTAGTGAATTTGCAAACAAAAAAAGAGTCATTATATATGGGATTTTGACCATTAGAAGTTGGAAAACCACTACACCAAAAACGCTAAATTATCACCTTTGAGCCGGCTAACATTATCACGGTCATTGATAGTGACCAAAAAATACGCATTTTTTGTCACGGTCAATGGTCCTGACAAGTCCGTGACAAGGGGTTGTCACGGTTAAAGACCTTAATAGGTTCGTGACAACTCTTTTAACAAATGACCCTAGACGCCTCTTTTTTTTTTCCTACCGTTTCCTTTCTCTCCATTTTCTCTCACACACGACTGTTCTCTCTCTCTCTCTCTCTCTCTCTCTCTCTCTCTCTCTTTCCTTTATGTATGTGTGTGTGTACGTCTACGTGTGTGTATGTGTAGGTGTGTGTGTGTGTGTGTGTTCTGCCACTTCTTCTTTCCACTACTATAAATGGTATGCTACACCCCTCAGCTAAACGACATGTGAAATACGGCATACACCGAACCTTAAAGAGTTCTTGAGAGCTTGTAATCAACACTAATCCTTGTTGACTTAGTACCCGTGGATGTAGGTACCTATTTGGGCTAAACCACGTAAAATCTTTGTTTCCTTCTTTGTCTCTCATCTCTCTCTAGCTCTTAACATTTTATTCTTTATTTATGGTAGATAATTATCGGTGTAATTGAGCTGAAACTCGTCATAAATACCACACCAATTTTTAACACCGACAATGATGATTTCTTATTTTTTGTGTAATCATACCATGGGTATGTGTGTGCTTGTGGGTCACCTATTAGGAGGGATTTTATAGGGCGCGTATGCCGTTAACTGTGTGTGATATTCTCGATGATAGAGACAGGCTTTACCTAGGTCCTATTTACCTCTATCCTACGTGCTGAGGTACTCATCTTTCGAGTTGGACAACGAGGAAGATCCTCTCGTACAACCCTGGGTATGGGGTCGTATATTTAGTGTGATGGTGTAGTTATTTCCCTTTCGATATTTCTTTCAGGTTATAGGATTAGGATGCCATATAAATATACTTACTAGTGCACGAGTGATCCCCAATGACACGAGGGATAGGACTCCGCACTTTTATTTGTGGCCTTGAGCATCGCCCATATGATTTGATTTGAGTTGAGTATACTCGCAATCTGGACTGTGTGATTTTCATTAGATTATACTAAAGATGTATACCATGAGATTATTACTTGGAAGTGTTGTTAATTCCCTTTCAATGTGTTCAATTCTTCTTCTAGTTACTCTTATTTTGTTCCTCTCCAAACTTGGTTTTTTAATCTTCCCCTTAAATTTTCTATTTCCCTCTCAAATGGACTCGATAGAGTTTTAGTGTATCTTTTAGGATTTAGTGAATGTCAAAGTTAATTAGGGTTAGTCTAAGCCTTCCTTATATATGCTTAATCCCGAAAATATACATAATCTTATTTTTAAAGGGGACCGTGGACCTCCAAATCCAACTTTAACATGCTCAAACACACCCCAATGGGTTACCCCACCAATGGGTGCCCTCTCCCATAGTTTTTACTTTATTTGGGCCCTTAAATAATCCTTAAAACATAATTTGAAGCCAAATTATATTTTTAGTTGAAAAGTAGTTATCTTATCATCAAATTATTATTTTTGTTATTATAACCATTATCAAATAACATGTAAGCACATAATCAATAAACATAAAGAAAAATATAAGGTGTAAAATCCACATGTTTTTTAATTTTAATTTTATTTATCAAATCCAAATAAATAAATTATTAATTTAATCCGATTTGTTTGGGTTAATTTTTCACATGGTTTGGAAATTAACTAGGCTTGCAAGCATGCCATGTAAGATTTGTATTCTCATCAACCAAAACTCTTAATCTTGTCATAATACTAAGTGATTGTGTTGCATTTGATGCCTCAATTAAGAGGACTAGTGCTTCCCTTTGAGAAGACTTTGATGTAAGTCTTAATTTGGGATAAATAACGAAAAATAAAATGCGATCAAAGTAAAGAATTAAAAGAAAGTAAAGTGCAGGTAAAGTAATGAATTACACTAGAGAAATGTAAAGAAAAAAAATAAATGACAACAAATGTAAAAGAAAGAAACTTTAAATAAATTTTGAAAGGAAAAGGTTACAAATAAACTTATAATTTATTGCGGAAATGAAAAAAATGTTGTAAAAAAAGAAAGAAAATAAAAGGAAAAGATGATAAAAGTAATGAAATGCGCTTTTTGTGATGGAGTCCTGCTTTTGTCTTCACAAAGGGCTAAATTTATTATTTTTTGCAACAAACGACTTTCTTTGGCTCTAAGTAACTTCCATCTTAAATTTTTTCTTTAAGTAACCTCAACTTGGAATTTGAATTAATTTTCTACAATGACCACACATTCTTGCCTCCAAATAACTTCTAATTCGAATTCAAATAATAACCACTTTAAACCACCCACTAATTCCATAAAAAATTTCTACAATGACCACAATATAACTGCTACTAACTTTCGACATCATCTATCCACGTGTCAAAAACTTCAAGAGACGAACCCGATGAATTATGGTGTAAACATTACCCCCGCATCACCTGAATTTTGAGAATGATTTAATTAATGGAGACTTTCTAATTACAATCTTGGATAAACTTCATCGGATTGGTGAAATGTGCATGTCAATATTTATTTTTTGGTTTCAACTTCTATTTTCAGTAATAAGGTAAATAACATCAACCCTTTTAACTTAGAAGATCACCAAGGATGGTGAATAGTTAAAATATATATTTTTAATTTGAATAATCATAAAAACTTTTAAACTTTGAAGGTTCTCCATAGATGGTGAATAATTGTACAAAATTTAAACTTCGAAGGTCACCGAAGATGGTGAATAATCACAAAAACTTTTAAACTTCGATGGTTTACCAAAGATGGCGAATAACTATAATATTTTTCTATCTTTTAAGGTCACTAAAGATAGTTAATAGTTGCAAAAAATTTAAACTTCGAACGGTTACCAGATATGGTGCATAATTGTAATATCTTTTTTCCTTCAAAGTTTCCCAAATGTGGTGAAAATTTTTAAAAAAACATTATCTTCAAAGGGTCACAAAATATGGTGGAAATTGCAATAATTTTTACCTTTGAATTTCACCAAAGGTGGTGAAAAATCACAAAAACTTTTAACTTTGAAAGGTCTAACAATTGTTACCTTCGAAATTCAACAAAAATGGTGAATAATTGCCACGTTTGTTTCACCTTCGAAGTTCACAAAATATAGTTATTAATAACAAAGAATTTCACCTTCAAAGGATCACCAAAGATGGTGAAAAAATTGAATAATTTTTCTTTTATCTTCGATGGTTACCAAATATTTTTATAACAATCCAAAAATTTATTCTGTCTTCTCATGTTTGGCATTATTTTTATATTTTGAACTAGAAAACAAACCATAAACAAAAAGAAATATCGAAACCTCAAGCATCTAATATAAATAATGGTTCGTCACTTGGACGTCTATAAAGAGATTTGTGACCCTTTTAGTAAAGCGTATTTTAGTGACATCACAAATCGCAGTAATAGTCCAAAATTTTGGTCTGACTTCCTCAGCAAGGAGTTCTCTATGTATTTTGAACTAGAAAATGAGCCTTATATAAAAAGAAAGATATGGAAGTCAACCTTCCAATATAAAAAAGCATTTCACCATTTGGATTTCGGTAGATATAGTTATAATCGTTATGTTAAAACCTGCTTTGGGTGACTGCTCAATCCTATAATAAAATCAAAGCTATTTTGAAGTAAACAAGATTATAGTTTTTGATGTTCAGATTTATTTTGCAGGACCATGGGTTAAAATTTTTCAAGCAAATTAGTTTACATACATTATAAAAATAACATCTCCCCAATTTCTACCAACCTTAATTATAGTTCACCATCCATGAGAGTCGATTTGGATGATAAACATCGTGGGGCATGACTAAAATTTTTAATATCTTCCATGAAAAATTTGAGGGACCTCCATTCTTTGGTTTGAAGCACATATTCTTGCCAATTTTTTATAGCAACTCTACATATTTTTTAACATTTTCTTATTGCCCAAAATCTAGTTTGACAACTAATTTTTTGGAACCCCCTGGGTTCTAAACTATCATTGTGATTTTATAATGTAAAAGGTTGAGGACCATCATCACTTATATAATGTAATTTTGTGCCATTTTCTTTGCCAATAGTTTTAGCCAAAACTGGAACCTTGTAGAAGCTTGGTATGACAAGAACCATTACAACCAAAATGCAAAGATTTTTACCAAAATATTATAAACTTTAGGCATAATCGTTGACACTTTTAGCTGTTTGTCACATTCACCATTGAATTTCATCATCAACCAAATATTGGATTAAATTTTGAACTTGAAAGTCTTATTCTTTCATTTTGATAGTTTGCGATCTAGCCATGATATACAATTAAATAACAATTTGTTCCTACTAGGCGTGCCAGAAATATGTTTGGGTTAATTTTTCACTTATCTTGGTGATTAATTAGGGTTGCAAGTGTGTCAGGTAAAATTTGTGGTCTTACTAACCAAAATTCTTAGCCTAATGATAATTAAGAGGACTTGTGCTTCCCTTAGGGAAGATTTTGATGTACGTCTTAATTTTGGCTAAATTACTATAAGAAAAACACTAAATCTCATCAAAAAGTAAAGCTTTGTAAACAAAACAAAAGAAAATATGATTAAAGTAAAGGATTAGAGAAAAGTAAAGTGTGGGTAAAGTTAGGAATTACACTAAAAATGTAAAGTAAGAAACTAAATGACAATAAATGTAAATGCAAGAAACTTTATAAACTTTGAAAGAAAAAGGTTACAAACTACCTTACAATCTACTAAGGAAATGAAAGAAATGTTATAATAAAAGGAAAAAAATGAAAAGAGGGATAAAAATAGAGTAAATGCGTTTTGTCTTCATAAAGGGATGAACTTATAGTTGTTTTCAATAATCGACTTTCTTTGGCTCCAAATAAGGCTCGGCTTGAATTTTGGCTCCAAATAACTTCCACTTTGAATTCAAATTAATTCTCTATACTAACTACCCATGCTTGCCTCCACATAACCTCTAATTCGAATTTAGATAATAATCACTTAAACCGGCCATTACTTCTACCAAAAATTCACGTAATAACAACTATATAACCTCTATTGACTTCCAACTTCATCTATCCACATGTCGAAAAACATCATGAGATGAACCCGATAAAATATGGTGTAAACACAATTTGATTTTATTTTACTAATTATGTATTTACTAAACATTTAGGTTATTATATTCTTCTCCTATTAAGAGAATTTTGTCCTCCAAATTTTCCACTTATCTAATAACTATTCTGTACTGCATAAACTTATACACTATATGATGTAGTCAAACACGAAGAAATAATAGGCTATTAGATCCTGATCTCAACACCTAGTAGCAACTCATACATTAGATGAATATTTCAAAAAAGGAAGCCCCCGTATATATTTCTACCTTACCAATTTGAATACTGGATCCAATAACTTACAAGTCTTTAATAATTATCGTATTAATCTCATTACCTTTGATAAATTATCCAAGTTGTAGCACATTAATCATTGAAATTTCAACCACCCCACTTTTAGTAAATTTCTCATGCCATAGAAAATCAATCATGCCAACCATATTCGATAATCAAACATGTCCCAGGGAAGTTCCCCACTCTCGAATTCATGCTAACACACACATACAACACCGTAAGATATAGTAAATCGCACACTTAATATACCATAAATGAGAGACTATATCATTAGCCAACCTGCCATCAACACATGTCATGAGCACCCACCGTCTCAATGACACTCACACATATTACCATAAATTAGGCATTCTTCATCATAACCTAGATCTAACTACAATATAATATCTCATCCAAGGTCAACACATGACCTAAACAGACTCAAAATCCTATTATGGAATGAATAGTGGGAGTAAAAAACTGAGGGTGTCTTTAATAAGCTGCATATAATTGTACTACATTATTTCATTTACTCTCATATGCACCCACCCTCAATAGGATACAATACTCCCAACCAAATCATACAAAACCTACCACCACCCCTCGATTTCTACTAGAAATGATAATGCTTATAAAATTGTATTTGACAGATGAATCCTTAATCAAATATCTTATCTCTCTCAATATTATATATCATATATTGTTCTTTGTTGGTGCCTCAATTTCACATAAAATCTTTATACATAAAAACAAGTAGATCGCACTACGCAATAACATATACTCCGTTGTCCATCTCGCCTAATCATAAAAATCCTTAAATCCCTCATCTTGGGTTGTAGCTCCTAAGATGTTATTATCGTCGATATTTTATATTGTAGCTTCCATTCCACAATTATGTAGTGACTATACTCCCAAGGTTTAATACTATATTATCATTTTTAATCATTTATCACTTGAACAGTACTTATTATCGTACATAGTGCAAAGCAGACATAACTCAAAAGTATCCTCTCAGTAGATATACATGCATTTATATACCCTACAGAAAGGCTCTCAAAAACATACCAATCAGATGCTTATGCACCTTATTATCATCGATTTTATGCAATCACCTCTCTAAGCTTCCTACCACTAACATGTAATTATGAAACGCGTGGAACCTCAAAACTTTAATGGATCCCGTCTCCAAAAATTCAAACTTCCTCCCCCATCGAAGTCATCACAATAAGCGATATACAATCTATTTATGCCCATAAAAGTCATTAAAATACACAAGTAATTCGAAAAAAATCACTAAATTAATTCTCTTAATAAAAATATGAAGAACATTCTTGCCTAACTACTTGGTCCATCCTAGAACCTCAATTCTCTAATGGTTACACATCACCTCAATCCTTTACACTTAAATTATCCTAGTATTCTCAAATTCCCACGTAGGATACTAACAACATCGGCACACGTCCTTACAACACATGAGTATAAAATCTTACAATATGCTCTAAACATATCAAAGAAACTTAGTCAAAAACAAATCAGACTTGCACATATCCTAGGGCCCTAGACCATGCTCGGATTCGAACTATGACACTCCATAAATTCCATATTTAGATTAATCATTTATAAATACCAAATCTACAAGAGTCGAAGAATTAATAACATTCTAAAAAGTGGGATAGCATAAGAGTACAATTAATATGAAAGGACTAAACAATATGAATATGCCAATAATAAAAAAACATGAATATGAATAAGTTTGTAATCTCAAATGTCATTACAACTTCTCCAGCTACAATAACATCGATTGAAATAAAATACAAGTCAATGAAAGAAAAAACTATAAATATGGGTAACATTATATAATCCTACACTAATGGACCATAAGACCATAAGAACTTTACACGTGACAACTCCTCTAAAGCGATCCAGTATCTTGATATAAAGCCTGGAAAATATTTTCAAAAAAATATGATTAAATCCCAACAAGAAATATAATATTTAACCCAATAGTGATTAGAGAATAAGATAATAAAGAAATATGTGAACATAAATAAGAATAAATATAAAAGTCTAACATATGTATAATGACCTCAAAGTAATATATCATTATTACAAATCGTACTTCTTAAAACAGTTACTAAGATAATATCTCAACAATTAATAATGATTCTTCTCCACGCCAATTTCTAGGGGACTAACCACATTAACAATCATATTCTCAACATGATCCATTACCTCTATCACAACTCATTATAAAATGAAAATTATTACCCAGATATTATGCCTTCCTAGACATCTTACCCTAAACTACAGTTAAAATCAGAACAATAACACCATGGCATTAAGTTCTCTCCTGACTCCCAACCTCCACAAGACTCCATCTATGGGACGTCTCATAATTGAAATCTAAACAAGTAACCCTACTCATACACTTATGTCTAGATCACATAGTCGTCGATATCGAACGGTTGGTAGACCTCAATTTAAATTACATCTTTCCCTACACAAGCATATAACTTAATTCTCAAAGTATTAACATAAGCATGTGGCTTATACTCACGGCTCAAGTAAAACATGCATATCTTCTACTCATGGCTCAAGCACAATATACATGGACTCTGCTAATGACCCATTTATAATAAAATAAAGTGCACTAAGCATCCGTACCATGTAGAGTATGCTAAATGCACATACGGTGCAAACTCGCCTCAATGATCGCTGGTAGATCATCCACCCACGTACTATATCGCGGTCTTACCCAATACATGATATAGATTTTACGTATGCATAACACATATCACACAGTACATATAGTATACACATTAAATCTCAAGTTATTCTTAACATAATTAAAAGTCTCCCTGCTCATACTTTATTTCTATTTTAGTTTCAAACTCTTATCTTGATTACTTGTTCTCATGTCAATTTGCGTTAACCCATTAATGTGTTTTGGATTGCGTTAACGTATTTGTAATAAGTCGCTATAATATAATTTAACTTCATAATTTATCTTCCCAAATATTTTAAGTTTTTAAATCACTTGTTTATACTTAAATTTTAAATTAAAAACCCTATGTAACCCATCCGAATATACCTCGAACTATCCGTGGACCAAACTGAGACCAAACTATTTTGTGACTAACTCTCAGGGCCAGCTCGATCCCGTCCCGAGCCGTCTTTGTCCATCTCTGTATTCCTCTAAAAAAAACTATGCACAGTGGTACCATTTTATCCTAAACTTACTTTGGTAAAATGGACATAACAATTTATATATAAGTCCAATTGACGAACCACCTTTTTTCACGAATAAAATTGGGCTACTTACTTCACATTTGGAATTGCACAAAAAGGACTTTTTATCTCATAGAGGTCTGCGAAAATTTTTGGGAAAACGTCAATGATTATTGGCTTATTTATAAAAGAATAGAGTACGTTATAAATAATTATTTGGTCAATTGAATATTTGATTCAATTTATAATGTTTGGGAACACAAGTCAATTTTTAGGGTTTTAAATTTATCTTCCCACTAATTTTATAAATATTTCTAAGCTCTAATTCAACCAGATTCAACTCAACTAAATTTCTTTAAGACATTTTAAGGACTTTAAATGAACTTTATTAATATTATAAGACATGTAATTATCATCTATGTAACAAATACTAATAAAATCAAGCATAAAAGAATATAAAACATGAAGAACAACATTTAGAAATCTTAAATGTTCTAACTTGATTAGATTACTTCAGTTACCTAATTTTATTAAGTTTCTCTTATATATAACATTATCACAACATGATTAACTCTCCAATTTCATAATTAACATACAATTCTACATGTTTTCCAATTGCCATTTAAATGATTAAGCCCCCAAAAACTAAATTCAAGTAATAGTTCAATTTAAAGATTATGTTATTTAGACATGAGAATCCCAAATTCTATATACTATTGTTTCAAAATTTCAAGGTAAGATAAGGATGAATTAAATTTAAAAGATGGATTAAATACACAATATTTTCCAATGTAAATCATAACCCTACCCATGCAGGGGAAAGGGGAAACAAACTTCATGGAGTTTATAGAACCTCTCGAGAACACAAAAACTGACATAAGTGCTAGTCCAAATTACCCAAATTATCACAAAAATCTAATTCACCCAATTCCTTATATTATATTATAAATTTTCCTCCAACTAATACAATCAATCAAGGATTTCAAGTCCCAGTATGATCCCCAATCATATATTCTCACAAAATTCACAATTCAAATCTTAATTATTCAAAGAAATTCTAAGGCTAGTAATTATACACTAAGAACACTGCCCAATAATTTCATATGTAAGTATCATCACTAAAAATCATATTTTATTATCCTAATCTTCTTAATTGATTAACTAAGTCACTCTCATGCATTCTAAAATAGGCTAATCCAATCAAAGTGGTTTAAATTAAAAAATATTGCCTTAGGATTTGATGAGAACATTCCTTTTTGTTGAATTGTTGAAGATGATGAGTTTGTGTTGTTAATTCCCTTCCAATTTTTTCAATTTCTCTATTGATCCCTCTCTGATCTTGCCTCTTCTAGCGTCTCTCTCAATTTTCCTTTTCCCCCTTAAGTGGCCTCTTTATGGTTTTGGTGTAGCTTTTAGTGTTTAGTGAATATAAAAGTGAATTAGGGGTAGTTTAAATCTTCCTTCGCATTGATTAATCTCCAAATTTAAACTAACCCTCTTTTTAAGTCATCCTATGGAACTGCTAGCCTAACCCATAGGTGCACTCTTCCTTAACTTTTGCCTTATTTGAACCTATAAATAAGACTTAAAAGCAAATTTGAAATGAAACAATATTTTTTGTCAAAAATTAGTTATCTTATTATCAAATTATTATTTTTGTTATTTTAACAATTACCAAATAACACATTATCAAAAAATACGTAAGCACATAAGAAATACACATAAACAAGTTGTAAAAGCCGCATGTTTTTTATTTTATATTTATTTATCAAGTCCAAATATTAAATTATTAAGTTAACACAATTTTATTCAATTTTTCTAATTATATAACTATTAAATATTTGAGGAATTATAAAGGAAACTAATCACATTGATATAAAATATATCTCTCTCAAAGAAGAAGTTCAAAGATGATGATTGTCAATTGAGCACATTAATAAGGGATTGAGTATATCAGATTGACTTACTAAAGGATTACCAACGAATATGTTAAACATATGGGTCCTGAGTGTAGTTATTAAAATAACGTGATTTTGGAATACCTAGTGATTTTGTATTTCACATATATTTGATAATAATAGAGGTATTTTCTAACCATTAAATTTATGTCTTACAATATTTATTTATATGCATGTGAACCGATGTATCTCATGCAAATAGTCTTCTATAAAATAGTTATT
Source organism: Sambucus nigra (assembly GCA_949130495.1). Taxonomy (NCBI): domain Eukaryota; kingdom Viridiplantae; phylum Streptophyta; class Magnoliopsida; order Dipsacales; family Adoxaceae; genus Sambucus; species Sambucus nigra. The sequence continues at coordinate 306,618,433 of OX422214.1, forward strand.
CAACCATAGTGACCCTTATTAAATAAATTATTAATGTTGTAGTATATGGAAGAAACCATGACCTTCAATTAATATGAAACTGTTAAGACGCACATTGATGTTTAATTTAATTAAGGTAATTTTGAATAACCATTTAAGATGACTGAAAGTTTAATTCGTCCCTTACGATAATGATATACCAAGTGGGAGACTAATAGAATTCGTTTATCTATATTCCTTAATGTGACCCATAATAAAATATACTAGAGTCATATTTGCTTCATTGATAGGGTAGGCATAAATCCAAGAGTTAGTTTGGTTTTTATGCATAATGAAAGGTCATATATGATTAAATATGGGTTTTGAGCCTCTTGGATATCTACCTTGATGGACTATTCAAATTATCTAACAATTGAATATTAATATCTTCTCTTTTTGTATGAATAAGTGACTGATTTTCATCAACTAGACACATCGAAAATAACAACATAACGAAATTAGGCTAAGAGATAGAAACATTAAATTAACACCAAATTTTCAAATATGAATTTAATATTAATAAAGATTCTTTTCCACCAGTTATCAAGTGTGAATTCCAGACTGGAGATGAAGGATATTTTTGCAAGATAAATTCCCATTCAAGATGCATCTAGGTACGCTTTCTTATTCCTTTAGTGAGCCATATATATAAAAAGGGTCTCTTATGAGGTCCTTAAATGAGGACCTTCAGTGCCGACCAAATTTTTAAAAATAGTAAAAAGATAATTTTGAGTTGGGGTTTTTTATGTGGTATTTAAACATTTCAGGGGGCCCCTAAAAAATCAACTTAAAATGATTTTTTTATTTAAAAAAAATCTATTTTTACTATTTTTTTTAAAATACAAAAAAAAATGAGCTGAATATTTTTTGAGAAGTTCCCTAAAATGTTTAAATACCACGCAAACAAAATCAACTCAAAAATATTTTTTACTATTTTTAAATAATTGAACCGCATAGGTGGTATGTATAGGTGGTATATATAGAATCATGCCTCTCTTTCTCTCTCATTCTCTGTGTGTGTGTGTGTGTGTTATGTTAGACCAACGTCTTAAAATTTGATAATTTATAACATAACAGTTACATGCTAAAGAATAAGAGTTAATTATTCCTGCCTCCCTGAACTTTGTCCCCTACACTTCCAACCCTTACCTGTGACATCCCGCCTAATTAAATACCGGGTGATCGATCCTTTATTAAATTAAATCACAGTGTCCAGTTAGTTTATTCTTAGCATCACTGTCTAAAAATATTTTTTATTTATTTATCACCTAATAAATAATTAAGCTAAGTGTCAAAATATTTAATTTTATAGATTAAGTTCCATTTTTATAAGTTTATATACATAAACCATTTTTATGAACACGTATAATAATATTTAATACCAAACCATCCACATGGAATAAACAGGCTAGATTAATCATTCCAAATAAAATATACCAAATCGAAGGACAATGTAATAATAAAAAAAAATCCTAACTAAAACTGAATACTGAAATAAATGTAGAGTACAAAGTCTCTTTGAACTAAATAAAAACTAGAAATGGGTGACACATGCCCTATCTAAAATGACTATGTGAAGAGTTGAGATGACAAGGATGAAGTCGTCTAAATACAAAACCTGCAACTCTCACACTAGCTGCAGCACATCAACATTCCAAAGATCTAAGTCTGATGCCCCTGTGGCTGGGCACCTTTAATACATATATATATACAAGAGAAAGAGGAGATGTCTGGAAACGGGTCAGAGCCCAAGTGTAAAATATCCTGCAAATAGTTTAGCAAGTAATTAAAATGCTTACCAATTGATATTACATACAAGTTAGTACCTCGACACTCACTTGAGAATTCTCACCTCTCATTTATTGTGCACACCTAACGTACTACTGAATTAATCTAAATAAAGCTAATCCATTTAACTAATTGAACCCAATCTCCCCCCATCCATCCTGATTCATGTGATCGCATAACTATAATTTATACATGATAAATTTCTCTTATGAATTTACGAAGGCAGCTATATACATCTCAATACATCCTTAAGTTCTCAAACATTTAGTTTATTTAATATCAATTATTCAATTTTATCTACTTACAAGAACAGTAGATAAATCACACGTACATATATTTTATCACACATAATATATATACTAATAGGGCACCCCACATAAAATCTATGGTGCTGGCATACTCTGTATAAAGTCCCTGTACCTCTCGTACAAATGAGGAAAATACTAGTTCGGATCCATTCTCGAATCGAGTTAACATAAAACACACATATTAGAGGTGAAGCATAGTTCCAGATCACTAAGAGGTCAGCACATGCCCTCACATTTCTTAGGACCGTCTGAACTATCAATCTCTGATAGCCTGTACCATGGATACTATATTCTAGGGTACAAGTCAATACCCCCCATAAAGGTCCCATCGAGATAAGACTGTCCCGACGCAGAAGCCTCCGTGATAGCAAGTAACGCGGGTATGATTAAACATAGATATCCATAATATATATATATATATATATATATATACATGCAGTCAGATATATGTTCACATTATTCAGATAGGTACACCCACGACCCATAATATATTCTAATCATACGTGGCACATAGTGCCCGAGTCCTACATAATTTTTTCATTCTTTTATTTTCTTAATTACCATAAGTTCTCAAGTACTTCTTGAACCTCGAAGTGTATCATTCTGATGAATATGAAATCAGTAGGTGTACACTCTCTACCCTATTGGTCTAAGTCCTTAATTCTCACAAAACTTAACTTAACATACACATGATCTTCACCCCATTTTATACCCTCATGACCCCACGGTTAAAACTCATATAAGAATCGTATTACACGAACTTTACTTACCACCCTACTGGTCCTTCCCAAGTCCCATTATGGCATTTAAGTTATGTCTAAGGGTCTTTATACATTGGGGTTGGATTAACATTAAAAATAAAAGAAGATTCAAATTCCAGGAGGATTCGATCGATCGATGGATGGTCAATCGATCGATCCAGTCGATCGATTGACATTCTTGAGTCGATTGATCGATCGAACACATATTGGCCCAGTTTTTGCAATTCTTTGCCTACGGGTTTCATCAATTTTAATCCTTAAAACCTCTATTAATTCATCCCAAACTCCCCACAAAACATCACAAAAATTATAGTAACAGGTATGAATATATTCTAACGTAAAATCTAGATTAAATCCTTAAGGAATCATCATTAAATGGGTAGAAATCATGATGTGATCTCTAACACTAGTTTACCATATTAATTCAAGAATCCACATGATATTTCCAGATTTCCTCCTCTAATCATCATTAAAATTCGTGATAAATGCTCTACAGGTGATTAGGACATCAGCCTAACATGATTTTTACACAATTATGTGGATTCTAGTCTTCCAAATACATTTAATCTCCATAAAAACTGACAATTATATTTCCTACTCTAACATGGATGAAATATCAACTCAAGAACAGTAATATAGATACTTGCCTAGAAATTGAAGGTCTGATCCGACGAATTTGGGTGGTATATGAATGATCCTCTTCTTCCGATCTATGCTCTGGTGGTGGTGGAGGTGCAAAATGGGTGGTTCTTTGCCTTGAACACCTTGGAAAGCTCTCTCCTTCTTCTTCATATGGTTTTCCTTACTGTTTAATTCTCAGAATCCTAACTTCTTCGACACACCATCTGATATAGCCTTAGTAATTTCGTCATTAATTAAGGTCCTAAAATAAAAATTACCAAAATGCCCTCCAAAGTTGTCGGTTAGGCCTAAAATTGTTCCGAGACCCAAACTAAATCCCCGGGTACACTTTTCTGACTATCTCGATCCTTACGGACACATTGGTGCACTCGAAATGACCAAACGAGTGACTTATAATTAATTTATCTTTTATTTCCTTAAATTAATTCTGACGCGACTGACACGTGCGTCTCGACTTAATTTCTATAACTGTCATATTATTCACTCGGCACAATTTTAATAAATTCAATCTCATATATTACTTTACTCAATAATTAATATTCAACACAATTCTTACCAATAATTACTAACTCTCGTCACACCAGTAAATATTTATTTTAAAAATCCAGATTAATATTAAATTAATTTATCCCAATTTAATTTAATTAATCTCATAATTAAAGGCCATAAAAAAATGATGTATTACATACTTCCCCTTAATAACGAAATTTCGGATCGAAATTTGGAAAATAAGGCATACATGGTAAAAATAATTTTGGACACTTTTCGCACATGTCTGCCTCGCGCTCCTAAGTGGACTCCTCTACATTATGATGCTCCCACTGGACCTGTACAAATCGGACTGCCTTCAACATCAATCTCCTCTCACTAGGGTCTAGGATAGCCACTGGTCTCTCCTCATAAGAACTATCAAGCTGCAAGCCAATCCCCTATATCGCAATGTGAGTGTGGGCTAACTCATCCCGAAGATATCGCCTCAATGACGAAATATGGAACACATCATGAATACGATGCAAGTGCTCCGGTAACCCAAGTATGTAGCCACCAGTCCAATCCTCTCGATAATGGTAAATGGTTCTACGTACCTCGTAGCCAATTTCCCTTTCTTTCCTAACCTCATTACTCCTTTCATAGGATACACTCGCAGTAATACTTGTTCCCCCATGCTAAACACCCTGAAGAACCGCTTTTCATCGGCATAGCTTTTCTGCCTGTCCTGGGCTACTCGAATGCGACTCCTGATCATCTCAATCATGGATGACTTTTCCTGAATTACCTCTGGACCGAGATACTTGTTGTCCCCCACCTCTAGCCAACAAGCGGGAGAACGACAAGGTCTGCGTACAACGCCTCAATTGGGGCCATGCCAATCGTAAACTGGTAGGAGTTATTATTAGCGAACTCCACCAGTGGAAGGTACTATTCCCAACCCCCTCCAAAATCAAGGACACGCATGCGTAACATATTCTCCAGCATCTGATTAGTACGCTCAGTCTTCCCATCTGCCTATGGGTGATAATTCGTACTTAACCGCAGCTCGATTTCCATAGCCTCCTAAAAGCTCTCCCAGAAGCATGACACAAAAATCTTGTCTCCATTGGACACGATATAAAGGGGCACCCCATGCAACCTCACTATCTCAGCAATAAATAACTGGGCATACTGCCCCGTAGTGTAGTCATTCTACACTGGAAGAAAATGAGTTACCTTGGTCAACTTATCCACCACTACCCATATAGAATCATGACCCCGTTGTAATGTAGGGAACCCAGTGATGAAATCCATGGAAATGATCTCTCATTTCCACATAGGGATATCTAGCGGCTGAAGTAACCATGGTGGCTTCTGATGATCCACCTTTATCAACTGACAGGTGGCACACTTGTACACGAACTTCGCAATTTCCTTCTATATCCCACTCCACCAGTACTGTCACCTCATATTTTGGTACATCTTATCCCCTCCGGGATGTACCGCAAATCGAGACCCATACGACTCAGTCATCACTGCATGACGTAAGTCCTCCCCCTCCAGGACCATTAATCTCCCATTAAATCGTAAACCCCTATCTGAACTAACTGAGTAGGAATCTGCGCCCTCATCTAGAAGCCGTACAATCTGATCCAGGAAAAACAAATTAGTGGCTTGGGCCTGGATCACCCTCGTAATAATCTCTGGTGTGACTGTTATAACGGACATAAAGGATCGGGCCACTATATCCTGATGTCCCAACTCTTTTTATTTCGCCTTCCACACTGCCGTCTCCTCACCTACTGGCCTACGTCTCAATGCATCAGCAACTATGTTAGCCTTCCCCGGGTGGGACTGCATCTCAAACTGGTAATCTTTTACAAACTCCATCCAGCTACGCTAACGTACGTTCAACTCTCACTAAGTGAAGAAGTATTGCAGTGACTTATGGTCTGTGAACAGGAAAAATTTCTCCCCCAACAAGTAGTGTCTTCAAATCTGTAAGGCAAACACGACCACCGCTAGCTCCAAGTCTTGGGTGGGGTAATTCCTCTCGTGAGGCTTGAGCTTGCGGAAGGCATAACCTATAGCCTGCTCCTCCTACTGAAGTACTGGACCAAGTCCTTATAGGGAAGTGTCAGTATACACCAGGTACTCCACTCCTAGCCTGGTTAAACCAAGAACTAGCACCGAATTCAATTTATCCTTTAGTTCATCGAAAGTCAATGGACCCGCTATCTTCGAGAACCCTCGAATGAACCGCCTATATTACCCTTTCAATCCCAAGAAACTATGGATCTCTAACGGTGTCATAGGCTACCCCACTCCCTCACTGTGGATACCTTTCTCAGATCTATGGATATCCCCCTAGAGGAGAAAATGTGCCGCAAGAACTGGACCTCGTGTAGACAAAACCCGAACTTCACATACTTAGCATATAGTTGATGTTCTCGCATAGTTTGAAGAACCCATAAACTGATCTAGGAACTCTCTGAACACCCTGTTCATTAAGTCTATGAACACGATTAGAGCATTGGTTATCCTAAACGGTATAACCCGAAACTCATAGGATCCATATCGCATCAAGAAAGCAGTCCTTGACACATTCTGCTCCCTAATCCGTAACTGATGATATCCCGATCTCACATCTATCTTTGAGAAAAAGGCAACTCCTCTCAACTGGTCGTACAAGTCATCGATTCGGGGCAACGGATACTTATTTCGTATAGTGAATTTATTTAACTCTCTGTAGTCCACACATAACCTCATGGACCCATCTCTCTTCTTAACGAACAACACAGGATCACCCCAAGGCAAATTACTCCTCCTAATAAATCCATGCCCCAACAGCTGCTCAATCTGATCCCATAATACCATCATCTTAACTGGAGCCATACGGTAAGGTGCACGGGCTATCGACTTTAGATAGTAATACAACCATTTCTTAATTCCACGAAAATGTCTACTTATCAGGACTAAGGTACTTAACATGTGTACTAATGAAAAAAAAATTATATCTATCGATGATCGCTCAGTTTCATGCGTGGGATATCTCGCAAAGTAAAATTCAAACAAGGAACTCCCCCGATACACTACTAACTAACGTTGTCAGTCAACGAGATTCAGAGGCCCTCTATACTTGACTCGTACCTCCCATCTCCATTTCTTGATGTAATTTTTTACCCTTCTTTCATGAAAGATGATGTACTAACCAACATTCTCACTATCATTAGGCGTTCAGTGCTAATTAATAACAAGTTAAACTCCATGCTCGAGAGAAATTTAACCCCTCATTGGACCACATTAGAGACATTATTATACCCCGAAACTGAAAATAATTTGACAACGTACTCTTCGTAGTATATTATCTTGTAGACATATGTATAAAGGCATTTATGTCCTAACTCCTGTCGGGTAATATCTTACAAGGTCCATTCTATTTTGGACATTGAATACGATGTCCTCACTAACTATTTGTCGTTACTCAAACCATCACTAATCAAAGTGAAATTCTTTGTGGTAATGCACTCTATCCTTCTATCCCTCCAAAGTGATAAGGATTAGGATATATACACTCTGAGTTTTCTACTTGTGCCCACATTCACTATCCTACAGGTGAAGTTAACAAGCCCTGTTACTCACGATCACTGATCTTAATAGTTAAGAAGTTAATACATTTAGTGCATTTACTGATAATCGTAATGCATCTAAGTCACAATAAAATTTTCCTCACTACTCATAGAAGATAATAATAATTAAAGTATCTTACCTCCAATTACTGGTGGTTCCTGTGGCACCCATGACATAACTGCATATTTGGCATTATAGGCACACACATCTGAAGCTCCCCTCTGCTATTGTGGATACGGTGCTGCTGGAATAAATGTCCCTACTATCTCATGTTGGGCATTATATGGGCGCCCTGTGGCTGCTGCGGGGATCTACCCTTCTGAAGAAAATCCCAGCACCCGTGGCCCCGTTTTCCACAAATAAAACACTTACCCATCAAGTCTCCCTTATGTTAGCCCTGTTGAGTATGCTGATGGCCCTGACGGACTTGTTAACTTGACCGGGGATGTCCCCCGGCCCATTACGGGCACGCTTGACGTCTATTAACATTTCTTCCACACGTAAAACACCTTTCTTTCCTTTGTTTTATTGACCCTGACGATTTTGGTTCTTCTCGTAATTTCCTTTTTCCTCTTAGTCTAGACAACTCTGAAGAACTTATCATTGCTGTAACGGTGTTTCCCCTTTATTGTTATCCCTTGTCCCGCTAAAGGGTTTAACTCCCATTGTGCTTTTGCATACTGTAAGCTGTGCACAACGATCTTGGTACTGTAATATTGTAGTGGTAATTGTTTGTGCCACAATACCTACTATCTCGGTGATGGCCACCCTATCCTGGGGTACCTGAAGTACTTGTTAGCCTTGCCCAACATTCACTTATTGGGTGGTACTAATTTGATTTTCTCTCCGAGGCGACATCTGAAATTGAAATGAATTATATAAGTCCACCGTCAACATGAAGTTTAATAGCAAAAGTACATAATCATTGGTACGTAAAGATGAAGTCACAGTCCTAATAATAGGGCTCTAAGTCAAAGAACGCTAAGCTGAAATGTAAGAAGCCACACAGATCTTAAAGGCTCTAGAAACTGATGCTCTGATACACCCTATGACACCCCGCCTAATTAAATACCGGGTGATTAGTCCTTTATTAAATTAAATCAAAGTGTACGGTCGGTTCATTCTTAGCATCACTGTCGAAAATAATTTTATTTATTTATTTATCACCTAATAAATAATTAAGCTAAGTGTCAAAACATTTAATTTTATAGAGGAAGTTCCATTGTTATTAGTTTATACACATAAATCATTTTTATGAACACAGATAATAATATTGAATACCAAACCATCCACGTGGAATAAACAGGCTAGATAAATCATTCCAAATAAAAAATCCCAAATCGAAGGACAGTGTAATAATAAAAACAATCCCAACTAAAATTGAAAAATGAAATAAATGTAGAGTACAAAGTCTCTTTGAACTAAATAAAAACTGGAAATGGGATACACATGCCTTATCTAAAATGACTAAGTGAAGAGCTGAGATGACAAGGATGAAGTCATCTAAATGCGAAGACCTGCAACTCTCACACTAGCTACAACACGTCAACAGTCCAAAGATCTAAGTCTGACGCCCCTGTGGCTGAGCACATGTAATATATATATATATATATATATATATATAAGAGAAAGAGGAGATAACAGGAAACGTGTCAGAGCTCGAGTGTAAAATAGCTTTAAAATAGTTTAGCTAGTATTTAAAATGCTTACCAGTTGATCTTACATACATGTTAGTACCTCGACACTCACTTGAGAATTCTCATCTCTCAACTATTGTGCATGCCTAACGTACTACTGAATTAATCTTGATAAAGGTAATCCAGTTAACTAATCTAACCCAATCTATCCCCATCCATCCTGATTCATGTGATCACATAACTATAATTTATACATGATAATTTTTTCTTATGAATTTACCAAGCCAGCTATGTACATCTCAATACAACCTTAAGTTATCAATCACTTAATTTATTTAAGATCAATTATTCAATTTTATCTACTTACAAGCACAGTAGATAAATCACAGGTACATATATTTATCACACATAATATATATATATATATATATATATATATATATATATATATATATATATATATATATACACACACACTAATAGGAACCCAACATAAAATCTATGGTACTGGCATACTCTTCTATCAAGTCCCTGTACCTATCGTATATAAATGAGGGAAATAGTAGTTCGGATCCACTCTCGAACCGTATTAACACAAAACACACATATTGGAGGCGAAGCATAGTTCCAGATCACCAAGAGGTCAGTACATACCCTCATGTCTCTTAGGATTGTCTCAACTATCAATATTTGATAGCCTGTACCATGGATACTATGTTCTAGGGTACAAGTATATATCCCCCATAAAGGTCCCATAGAGATAAGACTGTCCCGGCGTAGAAACCTCAGTGATAGCAAGTAGCGCGGGTATGATTAAACATATATATTCATATATATATATATATATATATATATATATATACATGCACTCATATACATATGTTCACATTATTCAGATAGGTACACCCATAACCCTTAACATATTCTAACCATATGTGGCACGTAGCGCCCGAGTCCTATGTAATTTTTTCATTCTTTTATTTTCTCAATTATCGCAAGTTCTCAAGTACTTCTCGACCCTCGAAGTGTATCATTATGATGAATATGAAATCAATAGGTGTACACTCTCTACCCTATTGGTCTAAGTCATTCTTAATTCTCACAAAACCTAATTTAACTTATGCACGATCTTCACCCCATTTTATACCCTCGTGACCCCACGATTAAAACTCATATAAGAATCGTACTACCAGAACCTTACTTACCACCCTACTGGTCCTTCACAAGTCCCATCATGGTGTTTAAGTTATTCCTAAGGGTATTTATACATTGGGGTTCGATTAACATTAAAAATAAAAGAAGATTCAAATTCCAAGAGTAGTCGATCGATCGATGGATTGATCCAGTCGATCGACCGATCGAAAAAAATTGGCCTAGTTTCTGCAATTCTTTACCTATGGGTTTCATCAATTTTAATCCTTAAAACTTGCATCAATTCATCCCAAACTCCCAACCAAACATTACAAATGTTATAGTAATAGGTATGAATATATTCTAACGTAAAATCTAGACTAAATCCTTAAGGAATCATCATTAAATGGGTAGAATTCATGATGTGGTATCTAACCCTAGCTTACTATATTAATTCAAGAATCCACATGATATTTCCATATTTTCTCCTCTAATCATCATTAAATTCGTGATAAATGATCTACATGTGATAAGGACATCAACCTAACATGATTCTAATACAATTATGTGAATTCTAGTCTTCCAAATACATTTAATCTCCATAAGAACTTATAATTATATTTCCTACTCTAACATAGATGAAATATCAACTCAAGAACAAAAAGATAGATACTTGCCTAGAAATTGAAGGTCTGATTCGACGAATTTGGGTGGTTTAGGAATGATCATTTTCTTCCGATCTATGCTTTGGAAGTGGTGGAGGTGCAAAATGGGTTGTACTTGGCCTTGAACACTTTGGAAATCTCTCTCCTTCTTCTTCATATGGTTATCCTTACTTTCTGTTTCTCAGAACCCTAAATTTTCCGACACACCATCTGATATAGCCTTAATAATTTCGTCATTAATTAAGGTCCTAAAATGAAAATTACCAAAATGCCCTCTTGGGTTGTCGGTTAGGCCTAAAATCATCCTCAGACCCAAACTAAACCCCCGGCTACACTTTTCTGACTATCTCGACCCTTCCAGACACATTGGTGCAGTCAAAATGACTATACAGGTGACTTAGAATTAATTTATTTTTTTATTTCCTTAAATTAGTTTCGACATGACTAACACGAGCGTCCCGACTTAAATTCTATAACCGTCGTATTATTCATTCGTGATAATTTTAATAAATTCAATATCATATATTACTTTACTCATTAAGTAATATTCAAAATAATTCTTACCAATAATTACTAACTCTCGTCACTCTAGTAAATATTTATTTTAAAAATCCGAATTAATATTAAATTAGTTTATCCCAATTTAATTTAATTAATCCCATAATTAAAGGGCATAAAAATACGGGGTATTACATTACCTTCCAGCTTCTTCACTTACCCCCAGACTTCCATTGATGATTCAAGTTTCCCAAAATAGCCTACATTGTGACTTTTTTTGGAGGAAAATGTCCTACATGAGCTTTTAGCGGGCGCTTTTGGTCTTTTAAGTCTAAAGTGGGGCGAAAGAATTTCCCTCCCATTTTTCATCCAATAATGTCGTATTAATAGGAAACCTTAGAAATATAAGTATTGCGCGGGGAAGAAAGAAGAAGGAAGAAGAAAGAGGAAAGAAGAATACCATGGAAGGAATCTTCTACTCTGAAGATCATCAACAAGATCGTACCTCATGAACCGAATAAAACCCATGGAGGAGATTTTATTCTTATTCAGATTGTGGGTACTTTTTATGGAAGGATCATCTAATGTGTGCAAGGTCAAGGAACATTATTCCCGATCATCTTTGTCAGATTAGAGCACTTGAAGCTGATGCGGGTAGAAATATGAGAAATGAGAGATTATTGTCGTTATGTTAGATGTTAGTATTTTCTTTATTTTAGGTACTTGCTTTATGTATTGTGAAATTAGGAAATTACTTGAATGTCGAAACCCCAGTAAAATAAATGAAGTTTGCAATATTTTGTAATTGCAGTTTGTGTACTGATGAAATACTAGTTTGTAATTACAATTTATGTACTAATGTAGTTTCTGTGAAATGTTTTTCATATAATATGGAATGGATTAACTGAACTACATAAACTTGTCCCCAACAATAACAATTTTCACTCTACATTGGTAACAAGAAACCCCCCACCAAATAAGAGTTGATTCATAGATAAAAGAAATGCCCCACTGCCAAAAAATAATGCAACCTAACTAAAAAAATGGAGACTAAACTATAAACAAAAGTTATTAAACTTTACAAAATAACAAATCAGGGATACAAGTTAAAATTCCACTGATTTTGTGTATTCAGAGGTTGATGTGAAGGAGTTGGTATAATCACATAAGCTACAGCACGCTTGCTTACGTACATAATAAATAATATTCAATTGTAAGGCACCACATTCAATTGTAAATCAATATATTCAATTGTAAACCAAATGTGAAAATTAAAAAAAATACTTATAGCAGCCACTTGATTGCTCCACTACTCCCAACTGCCTCATCTTTGTTCTTCTTTTTTGGGTAGCCTTTCTTATTATGACCCATGTTCCCATAAGCCTTATATGTTAAGGTTACCCGTTTCCTACCTACGTTGACTTCATTTATAGCATATGATTTACCTTCCTCCCTTATTCTTGCATTTTTAGGCCTTCCATGCTAGGTTGTGTATAAGGGAGGGGGGGATGGTGTTAAACTCTATTTTTGGCTGTAGGTCCATTCCATTTATGGGGTTGAGAATATTTGGGTATTTTTTTGTGTGAGTCTATGTATAATAACTCTTTCTGTGATATTTTTCTAGCTCTTCTTCCAATAATGGAGGGTAGCAACCACATGACAACAAGAGATACCAATTAAATCATATCTCCTACAACCACATGTTTTTGAAGGAAAATTGATCTCCATAAGTCTCCATAATCTCAAACTTCTCATCACCAATTTTCCATGGTATCCATGCAGTAGATTCATATTTAATTTTTTCCAAACTATTTTGAACTGCTAGACATATGACACCCCCTTGGTACATCCTTATTTTGTCTATTTTCTTTTGTGTTCTCTACATCAAATTGATGTAATCTTCTCTAACATGCTAATGATTGTCTTGACCCTATTTGCATTGAAACTCACACATAGGTTGTTTAAAAGCATGTTACTCTTCTAAAAACTACTGAAATGTGACTTACTCCAATGCCTAGCAGGCTTATCTTGGATCCACTCATATGCCTTCTCAACTATTGCTTTAATATCCTTCACAATGTTGTTAAATTTGAGGAACTGTTGTTGCCCTTTTTTCCTTCCACACTAGTGCCTTCAATGCTAAGCCCTTAAATCCCCCTTAATATAATGGTAAACATGTCTCACACAATGCCTATGATCAGAGTTAGGGAATCACTACAAGAAAAACAATTTTCAAAACATATAATGTATGTTACTAAAAGTTATATACGTGTTACTAAAAGGTATCGGCGACGTATTTTTCTATGATGGTAGCTTGTTGTCCATTGCTTGTCTGGGAAAGTATTTGGTAAGAAAGCAAGATCGTGTTACCGAAGGTATACTATTGGAAACATGCATTTATGTTGCCCAAAGGTATTTTATTTTTTTCTCTAATTTATAATAAAATATACAATTTATGTTTCCAAAGGTCATTCAATAGTGATAAAAATATTATGTTGCCTAAAACCAACCTTTCAACGATTAAAATTATGTTGGAGAATGTAATATAAATGATATATAAAACAACTTTTGACAACAAAAAGTTATGTTTTCAAAAGGTATACCTTTGGCGTCACATCTATTGTGTTGCCAAAAGGTATACGTTTGGTATCACAAAAATTTTGTTGCCAAAAGTATACCTTTCAACAACATGTTCCCTTATCGCTACAAGTTATCTTTTGTCAACAAAACACGCATTACCATATCCAAAATGAATGATGTTGGGAATTAATTATTTCGACAAAAATTGTGTTGCCAAAAGTACTGTATTTTTATTTATTAGCTGTTATTTTTTCATAAAACAATTATTGGAAAAACTTTTAAACAAGTGCATTTTTCATCAAAACTCACATAACATAAAACGTGCAAGTTTATAATGAAAAATCACATTGCGCATTTTTCACACAATCATATATAATACAAAGTTGCATAATTTTCAACCATTCTCATAAATACACATTACAAAACAATAATTCATCATAATGTAAGTATAAGAGAACAAAAGAAATGCTTACCAAATAAGAACATAATCCATCCTAATACATCAACAAATCAAAAATGTTAAAAAAATTGATCCACATAAATTAAAATATAACAATATGGCTCCGTCGCACAAAAACAAACGAAACTCCAGTCCACCACGAATATAATAACTCCAAGAAAAATCCATTGTTAATCTGCATAAGATGAGAGTGCAGCTACAGCGGAAATATTGCGACTCCTCAAATAAAATCCAGTTTTTAATTAAACCCAAATTTTAGTTAAACCCTAAGGCACGCATCTAGATGATTTATCAAATAAAATATAGCATGCAGGATAAAAAACAAACAGTTTCAGGAAAAATCCCCCAAAGGTGCAAAACCTTTTATTTCACTATAATTTGTAAGAAAACGGCTTACAATCGGATTACAACGAAATACAGTTTGACTAAGAATTACCCTCAGGCATCGGATTCTGTAGTCGCGGCTGGAAATATCCCTTTCCAGGTGGGCTGCAATGAAGAAGAGAAACGGTTTCTCCACAAGTGTGTGACATAGAAATACCCGCAGGTGTCGGTTCCTATGTCGGCGGCTGGAATTTTCCCTTTCCAGGAGGGCAGCAATGAAGAAGAGAACGACTTCTCCACAAGGGTTGAACAATAGCAAAGCTTGTGTTCTAGGGTTCCAAAAGATTCACAAAAGTAATTGGGATTTTTGGTGTGAATCAAAAAGAGTCTCTTGGGACTCAAAAAGGTGAAGACTTAGAGTATTTAGGACTCTGAAAATAGTCTTTAAAAGTCTTAAAAAATAACTCCCCGAAGTTGGCTTTAAATAGGAAAACTTTGAGCCTAAAAAATCTGCAGCGAATCTCGCCGAATATATCCTAGTCGGACCGGTCCGGTTCTAAGGCGGATCGGTCCGGTCAAGCGGATCAGTTCTTTTATTTTGGCCTTCATCGGTTCTCTTGCGGTCCGGGGTATACTGGATCTGCAGCACGCGGATCGGTCCGGTATGGGGCGGATCGGTCCGGTTGCGGATCGGTCCGGTTTTCCCAGAAAAATAAAATCATTTTAAAAGCCTCATTTTGCTTTAAAAAACTTACTTCTTATTTTTATAAAAAACATTTTATAAAAATTTCCCAATACTAAATATGAATTTTAAGGAACGTAAAAACAAAATTTTACCAAGTTCATTCTCGCAGAGGCTATGATGTTAAAGACGCTTTGATATTCGGATCCGTTGATGTAGATGCGATCTTGAGTTTTTTCAACGGTGTAACGGCGTACGATATACAAATTGATAATGGAAAAAAATGTCCTTACATAAGATAAAAAAATGTTATCAGTGTGATGTTAAAATATAATAACAATTGAAAAACATAAATACACGAGTCCCATGACTCCACGGGTTGTCTATACAAGTTACTTTGATCGTGTAGGAGGTGTTTGTGCCTCTTTTCGGTATGTTTATTATTTATTTTATGTTTTCATCCACCAATGCCCAATTTTCAAATGTGTGTTTGCTTCACTTAATCAATTTAGAACAGTTATTAATTTTAAAAATATTCGGTAGAGTTTCCTTTGTTTATTCGTGAAATCCAACTTATTTTAAAATTAAAAACAACAACAAAAACAAAAGACAACTAAATCACCAATAAGTACCTTACATCGATTCAACATATATAAGCTCAAAAATTAAGTCCATGAACATAAAGGTTCAACGGACTCATGTCCGAGTTTTAAAAATATATAACAATAGTCTCACACGCCCTGCACAACCTAACAACATTCTTACTTTAGTCCCATGTGAGGTGCTTGTGCCTCTTTTCATGTCATTTTGTTCTTATCATATGTTTTCACTCTCTAACCCCAAATTATAAATTTGAATGAGAACTGAATCCATGAGTCACATGAATACATGATTTGTTATGTACAAGTTATTTTTATCATGTATGAGGTGTTTGTGACTCTTTTCGGTATGTTTATAAGTTTTTTACATTTTCATCGACCAATGCCCAATTTTCAAGCATTAACTCTTGGAATTTTTAGATTTTGATCAAAGTTCCAACCCGTGAGCCATATGAGTACATGAGTTATTTTCATATGTTACTTTGATTCAATGTGAGGTGTTGGTACCTCTTTTCGGGTCGTTGTGTTCGTATTTGACGTTTTCACGCTTTAACCCCAAATTCTAAAGATTTATACTTAGAAGTTTAAAGTTTAATATAACATTCAAGTCCATGAGTTCCATGACTACATGGGTTATTTGTACAAGTTACCTTGATCATGTACGAAGTGTTTGTGAGTAACACCCCGTGATTTTCTTAACCCATAAAAATATGTTATAAATTATATATTTTGGGAAAATAAGTTTTCGAATTTAATTAATTTTAGGATGTAAAAATGTTGGTTTTGATATATAAAGTAATGTTTTAAGTGGAATTTAACTCGGGAGTAAAATCAGAAAATACTAAACTTGTATATAAAAACCTAGGAAAGTGGGATCGTTAGGCCAACCAAACTGGTTCGCCCATAGTGGTGAACCGGTTCGTGTCAGAAGCAAGTGCGCAGATGGATTAATTTTTTTTAAAATTTGTGTTTGACTTAAACTCTCCTACTTTATCCTATTAATTAAACACGTATTTAGGGTTTTTAAGATACTTTTAACGCTGATAAAAAGTCAATAGCCTTCTATAATTTTACCTCCTCTTATCTACAAAACCTAGGCCCCATTAAAAATAATTTTCAACCCCAGTTTTGAACATCCAAATCTAGTTTTCTTAAGAACAACCAAGAACGTGTTTTTGCTATTTTCACAAGAGGAACACAACTGTGTAATCAGATTTGCAGGATGACTTCTTTACAAGCATGAATCCTTCTATTGTTCCCCTTAAATGTTGTGTGTTTTAGATATGGACAAAACTTAATTTAATTGTGTTTTCTTGAAATAGATTAGGAAGATTAATTAGGGAAATTGAAATTAATATTAAGGCTATTTTTATTAAATCTTAAATATAAGTTAAGAATCAAAACAATTGCATGCTTAGAATAGAGATTAGGATTTCAATAAAATTGGGGGATGCTTGGCGTATTAAAATTAAGTATGTAAATTTGTAATAATGGTTCAACTCGAGAAGGCACGATTTTTATGTGTAGGTCGTAGAGTGGGTTTTTGTGGTGCAATGTTGTGAATATGGATGTTAAAAAAAAGAATCATGTGTTAATTGGTAAAAAAAACACTTATGTGGAAATTATTGAATATCCCAACTTGTGTGAATTTTGGTAAAACTTGTTCAATTATATAGTTGAACGAACGTAATTTTGGATGGAATAAAAATTATAAATTAATTTGATAAATTGTAGCGATAAAGGAAAATATGTTTCATGTGACGTTGCTCGTGTTAATATTTTGACACCACGGGAACGTTGAGATTTTTGGGCAATTATGCTTTTACCCTTATTTGTAGGTTGCTTGATTGGTATGGGACTAGTAGGTAGACCTCGTTGTTGTTAACATTTTCTAGGTATGGGACTAGTGAATGTAGGTTCGTATGGGTGTGTATTACTTGGGTGGGGCTTGCAAGTAAGTCGTCACTCATTTTTGTTAGCCTAGGTGCGAGACTAGGTGGAGATTTGTGGTAGTTATTTCTCCTAAGTGATAGGCTAAGAAGTACTTATAGTTTTGGTGATCTTTAGGTATGGGACTAGGGATTATTTAGGATGGAAACTCCCAATTAAAGGGTGGGGATAATAGGGAATAATGATAAATTGATAATAAATTAGTAATTAATGCCTAAGACAAAGATTGTATAATAAAATAAATTTGCATTGCGAGTATGTACATGGATAATTGTTTGGGAAAACTGTCTATAGCGACGTGGGTGTGTGTTCCGTCACAAGTATGTGCAAGGGTAACGAAATTGAGTAAATTGTCTATAGTGACGTGACGTGTCGTGTGTGGACCCTCATGAGTATGTGTACTGCTAACAAAATTGGGCGAACTATCTATAGTGAGGGGAATGAGTGTGTTGTGTAAATGTGGGTGTGCCAAGAATATATGTAGGACTCGTAATAAGGTGAACTGACTATACTGGTTTCACATTAATAAAATTGATTACATTAATTTCATAAATAATTATGAATTGATATTTTAATATTGAAATTTAATAATTTAAATGGAATAGTAGGGTGGCTTAGTTATGTGGGTTAGTAGTGGTGTGTTACTTATTGGCATTTAATTGTATCTTTTAATTTAAAATACTCTATTGTGATATTTATTATGTATGATGTTAATGTCTGGGTTAACGGACCTTAATTGGGAGGAGTAGCTAGTGTTCATGCGGTGGGCTTTGACCATTGTGTTGACCAACATTTCAGGTATAGTTGTCAGAGTAACTGCATAGGATGGATTGGAGATCTTTGAAGTTAAGATGGAGATTTACTTTTATTGCTTTAGTAGTTTATAGTATTTCTATTCGATCGTTTTTATACATGAAACAATATTTATGGACTTGGTGGTCCATTCGGTTCCCCAGTCATTTATCGTTTTCAGTCAGGATTTATTGTTGGATTATTTATCTGGAGATTTAATCTATCATTTAGAATTGAATTTTATTTTTGGAGATAGCATGGTGATGGATTTTATTTGCATGAATGTTTATATTCGTTGAATTTATTCAAATTATGTTTGTGGAAAAAGCTTTTATGTCTCATATTTCGGTCATATGCTATGAATGATATTTTATTTAGTGACGCCCGATATAACTTGGCAGTGACGGCTGACCACCCCACTCGCCAGAATATGCGGGGTGTTATATGGTGCCTCGCTTATGTATATTTATTAGTTATTTTTCATTTTCATCCACTAATGCCCCATCTTCAATTGCGTGTCTATTCGACTTAATCCATTTAGAACACTTATTAATTTCAAATAAAGTTAGAAGAGTTTCTGTTGTTTATTAGTGAAATCCAACATGTTTTAACATAAAAATAAACTCAACAACAATAACAAAAGTCACAACTAAACCACTAATAAATTCTTTACACCGAGTCAATATATATAATCTCAAAAATTAAGTCCTCCACAATTAAATTGCTAAATAATATTATAAGTTTTAACACTTAAAGAAAATCAACAGAGTTTACTCTATTTTTTGAACATTTTAAAACACCTACTATTATAAAACTTTCTTAAACTTAAAATTAACATCAAATAATAATATACATAAGCCCGTATGGCCATAAACACCATACAATTGTAAAAATATACTAGAGTGCTTAGAGCATCATCAAATAAACATATCCTGAGCGTCAAAGTAAAAATTAGATATTATGGCATAAACTTAAATGAGTATCTGACTATGTACATAAATGGCCCCTCCGTATCTATTGACTTGTGCAAGTATTGCATATCAGAAAGTACATATATCTCGATTTCATCCTTTGAATACTTCATATGAGGGATAAGACATTATATATAACTGTAGACGTTCAAATGTAATGCATGTAACGTTAAAAAGAAATATCATTAATCAAATGTAATTCATTTGAAATAAAGAATAAATTGACAGTCAAATGTAATTCGTATAATTGTGTATGTTTTATGAGGCCGTTGGAGCTATTTTTTCTTTTCTTCCTTTAACGACATGTTTTCAAGCCGAAGCCTTAAGATTTGCAAATTATTGTCATATTATCAAATCCGGAGTCCCGTGACTACATTATTAGTTTCTATGAGTTATATTGGTCTCGTGTGGGGTCTTGGTGCCACTTTTCGAACTGTTTAGTGGTTGTTTTAAGTTTCACCCTTTAACGGCATGTTTTTATGTAATGCCCCGATTTAAATTTATGGGTAACACATGGTCAATCCAGTCCGATCCAAACATTAGGCGTGAAGGGTAATGGGACAACCTAAATAATGTTGCTAGTCCGGTTTTAGTTAATTAACATTTCACTTGTTTAACATGAGATTCCAATTTAAATCAAGCTACGTGAGGGACTCGTGGGAAGCGTCCACGAAATTCAAGAATACTTACTTGTCTAGTGCTCTCAAAATACGGAACTGCACACAACTTGCTGAATCAAAATGGAGGGAATGAGCCACAACAATGTAATATAGAATCGACCGACAGGAAAGAGACTCTAACATGTCATACCTATGTGCACATGCAACTACCTTATATTCATATACATATATACATACTTTAATACATGAGGCCGTTTCCATTCCAAAAACATTACTTAATTTGCTTAAGTCACATTAGTCTTATAAATGACCACTTTTTACTTACTTTCCAAATTTCTCGATTTAATGAAACTGGTTAAATCCTTAAACAAAATACCACTTCTTTAGAGAGAATACTTCTATTATTGCAATTACTCATATAATCGCACTAAATTTATCTCAATATTTTCCTTTAAAGTTACCTTTCAACACACGCATGCTCCGTGTTAGAAAATACTTATTTTCTATTGAAAACCGTTTGCAACCTCACACACATGTGTTAGTTCTGGTTTAGAACACACTTAAGTTGCTTAATTATCCATTTAATCACTTCACTTTATCATATTTTTATTTCATGGACAAATCCGATTTTCCATATTACTTGTCCACATTATCTTTCAACCGTAATGTTTATCATTTTCATTCAAATTAGGTTATCTTTTCGTACATTCACAACACAACCCATTTCTTAACATGTTCCACTTTTCTCATAATCTTTTCTCGGAATCCTCCAATTAATCACGTTTATTAACAAGCTTCACACAAAGGAATATGCTATCATATTCTCTTGTCAGTCTTTTGGATCTTTTACCCTAGGGCTTCGGGACCTTCTTAATTATTTTCTTGTCACATTTGAGTCCATATTAATGTGTTTTGACATTTTTCAAATGTCCACACTATTCCACTTTTACCGAATAAAGAAAAACCCAGTAATTTTCAACCCACCTAGTGTTTTAACATTTTAATTTCATAAAAATGTTATACTTTACATAAAATTGCCGTTTTACCCATTTATTTCCAAACTTTTCATTTCCTCTATTTTCTCATGTGTTATTTCCCCAAAACATTATTAATTACACACACTAAATTTTTAAACATTTTCAACTCGTTAACACTTTAGACTAGAGTACTTTTCAAGTTAGAAATCTCATTATTAATTTTTTTATCAAAGAAATCATTTGGCATTTTTAAGACTACTTTTTAAGGGAGCACCATTTTCTCCTATCATCACATGTAGTCTTGAAAACGTACACTTATCTCATTTTTCATGCTTACTAAAATACTTTAAGGGCTGAAATTTTTATTTTCTTTAATTCGTAATAAAAATCATTAAAACCTTCACTAAACTTATTTATATGGTCATTGTTGATGTAAAAAACTAGATCGCTCTAATTTTTCAATCACAGATAAATAAATAAGACAAAGATTTTTAAAGTGGTTCGGCTAGGAATAAAGCCTACGTCCACTGTTATGTTATTGCTGAATGTTTGTGGAATTCTTGATTACAAGTTCTCTCAAGAAATTCCTCTCCCCTTGAATTGAGGATGATACAAGGTATTTATAGCCTTTAGGCTGTACATGAAAGGTCCAATACATTAAATGATATACATATGAAAGGGTAATACATTTAATGCAGCGTGTGCGTCAAGAATACAATGGATATTTGAACAGTTGTCCGTCTGGTAATTAATGATACGGCCGAGATGCAGTTCGGACCGCCTTAGTTGCTTGTTGATCAAGAGTTCCTCGGAGTACTTAGAGTATCTCGGGATGATAGAGTTCCTCGGTGTGATAGAGTTTCTCGGAAAGAAGCACGGTTGGTCGGGAAATGATCTTCCTCGCTGCTGTTGTGCCATGTAGATTGACACGTGTCTTCATCTTCTTCGTCCACATCAGCACATTAATTTTGGTATCAACAGAAGCCCCCAATGTTTCATATTTTGAACTTTGAAGAGTATGGAACATTCTTTCTCGGTATATGGCAATATTAAATGTACTTCCCGGGTTTTAGGAACATTGTATTCAAATTTCCTTCTTATTTCGCAGTTTCCGCCTTTTTGATAAGCGCTTTGATATTTGTGCAAATTTTGTCCTTTTAGCCGCCGGAAGTTTAGTAGTTTCTTTTTGGTAATCATTTCTTTCGCCGCTTCCCAATGCAAAGTATTTAAACTTCTTTGGTAACCATACCGTCGTCTACGTTTTTCATTATCTGGATTCCAGCTTTCTCTTCTCTTCTTCTCTTGTGCGTTCATCTTTGTTTCCGTTCGTTGTCAACACATCTCCTTTCTTTCTGTAAGATCTTCTTTCTTTCTTCTGTATCTCTTTTATTCACTATGGTTTATACTGTGGAATCTGTTGAGAAATTCCGTTCTGATTTTTCCATTCCTTCGTGGGTAACTCTAGAGGTTCTTTCTGAGCCTTTAGATTACTTTCGATTGGCTGAGGGACATTGGTTCCCCAGTCTTTTTGTTGCTGAATGCGGTTTTTCCTTTCCACCGAACCCATTATGTCTTGAGTTTTGTCAATATTTTGATCTTGTTCCTGCAAAAATAGCCCCCAATTCATGGAGAATAATTAACGGGGTGCACAAATTAAATCTAACTCATGGGACTCGTATTGGGATCCCTGAAATTATGTTTTGTTATAAATGGGCTGTTCTAGATAATATTTATTATTTAAAAACTAGGTATTTGAATAGGGCTCTTGTAGTTAATCTCCCTGACTCAAATAGGGATTATTTTGAGCATGGGTTGGTCATAAAAAATTGGCAACATGCGCCTTTATCTGGGAATGAAGTATACAACGGTCCCAGATGCCCCCCATACGGCAATGGGATAGGTTTATTTTTCATTTTATTTTACTTATGAAATTATGCTTTCATCATGTTTGACAAAATGTATGACTGATATTCCATTATGTATTTATTTGCAGTTGATAGCAAAAGAAAAACTCCAAAAGAGTCAGAAGTGAATATCAAGCATTTGAAACTTATCTGGAATTTGCATAAGACCATTGCTGACGAGCATATTAGATCTGCTTCATATTTACTACAGTATAAGAGTTACACAACTTCTTATACTGCTCGCCCTGTTGAACCAGCTTCAACACCAGAAAGTTCATCTTCAGATTCTCATATCCCCCTATCTCAGAGAATGGGCAAGAAAAGAGCTCCTCCTGCTCTATTTGGTGACACTTCTTCTGCTGTTGGAGCCCAGAAAGGCAAAATTGATGTCCTAGAGGGGACTAAAAAAGTAGATGCTGGTTCCTCCAAAGTTGCCGAGAAGCCCCCAGTGGCCCCGAGCAAGAAAGATGCTTCTGCTGATGTAATTGCCATCTCTCCGACCAAGACTTCTTCCTTGGTTGATGCTGCTGACCGTCCTTTGAAGAGATTGAGGAAATCATCCTCAGTTAATCTTGCTGGAACTGCATCTTCTCTACCCGCTGGTGGTAGTGGTGTCTCAAAAATTATTCTTCCGAGTTCTTCAACGAGCTCAGTTATACCCGAGGTTCTCGGGGTTGATGAAAAAATTCCTAGGGACACATTGACATCCCTAGCTGCTCGCCATCTTTCTTCAGTAAATTTCTCATACCTTTGGTCTTTCTTTCTTTTTCTTGAATTCTTGTATTTGTGTTGACTTTATTTTTTTTCTTATTTTTCAGCTGGTGAACTGCTTTAATACCATCGTGAAGAAAGATCAAGTTATTAAAGCTTCCACTTCATCGTCCGATGTTGACGATGCTTTGTTGGGTTTAACCCAATCTGTGAAGGAATCTCGCCAACAGTACATCGAGGAGAAAACTGTTTGGGAGAAAAAGTTGGCTGTGGCTGAGGCTGATAAGATGAAGATGGCTGAAACCTCCAAGAATTTGGAGGAGAAAATTAAAGATTTGGAGGTTAAACATCAGGAATCTGATGATAAATTGAAGAAGGCAGAAGAAGAATTATCTACTCTGCGAGATATTAAGGTTAAGAAAGAGGAACTGGAGGTGAAGCTCTCCTCGGAGAAGTCGAGGAAAAAAGTTGCAATCAAGAAACATTTCAGCGTTGGTTGGGAGAAAGGATGGGAGAGAGGGATAGCTGCAATGACGTCCCAAGTCCAATATGGGGAGTTAAAATACTTCCATGATGGTTGGGTAGCTGCTCTGCAAGAGCTAAAAGTCCAAGACGATTCTGAGCTATTCCAACGGCATCTCCCTGGTCCTCCTCCACCAATTGTGGAAGAAGAAAAAGATGAACCTGCTTCAGATGAGTCTTCCATGGCTATGGGCGATCAAGTTTCTGCCTCTCAACCCTCTGCCACCGAGGACGTTTCCTCCATGCCTCCTCCTCTCGAGAAGATTCCAACCGATCAAGCTGTAGTTACCACCGAGCAACCGAGCTCCTCGTCCCAGCCTCCCGAGAAAGTCTTGGGAGACAAGGAAAAGGTGTGAAGTTGTTCGGTAGCATTTCTATATTTCCTTGTAATCGAACGATGTAACTTTTTGATGATCTAATAAAATATATCTTTGCTCATCTCTGTTGTTGATAACTTTTTTCTGTTGATTGTTGTCTTTTTCTTGTCATTAGTTTGTTGCTAGAATGGAATTGATCTCTTCTCATGATACCGAGCTGATGCAGCAATGTCATCAATACTATAAGGCTGGTCATACAGATCTTAGTAAATCAGAAATTGCTGATATCCTTGGTCACGGTGCTTCAGAGCAGGCTATTGAAGCTTATCAGTACTTGAAAGCTTTACTCGACCGAGCAGTGGCCAACAATGTCGCTTACTATGAGTTGATTGAAGAGCTTCATGGTTCCTTAGAGGATCTTCAAAATCAACATAACGAATCAATGGCTTTGTTACATAAAGATTATGAAAATAGATACCAGCAGCTCTCTTCAGAAACAGGCCACAAGAAGATCATTGCTGGGTATGACGTCAGGGAGAGGACCCTAAAAGGTGAAATTGAAGCCTGTAGACAAATCGCCGAGATCCTGGAGCAAGAAAATAATAATTTGCAGAAGAAATTAGCTCAATATGAATCTATTGCTTCATCCTCTACTGCATTAATACCAGTTACTGATGAAGGCTTCTCGTTCTTAGAGGTCGAAAATGCCAAACTGAGGCAAGAGCTGGAGGACTTAAGAAGATCTGCCATTTCTGGAACTGCTCGGGGACGAGGAAGAGGTTCTCGGGGGCGAGGAAGAGTCAGCCAAAATGTTGAAGAGGCTCGCACTCAGTCTACTCTGGAAACTCAAGCATTCCAGTTGAAAGTAAAAGACCGTGCTCTGACTGAAATGTCCAATAAAAATCTGTCTCTGGAAGATCAGCTGGCATCAACGAAATCTGCCTTGCATAACAAAGATCTCTTTGCCAAAAGCCTTCATGAACAATTGGATAGATTAACCTTCCAATTCCATAAACAGCCAAGAGAATTCTGGATGGCAGGATACAATGAAGCTCTCGTTCATCTGGATGCTCGCATTGAACATGCTAATAATGAAGGTTACAAGCAAGGATGGTTAAATGCATTGGGTGTATTAAAGTTGGAGCAAGGGCATTTTTTATGGGACTATCATGCTCCATCATTATTAGACCTGCCTGTACCACCTTTCAAATTGGATATAGCATGGATTCCAGCTCGTTCCATTCCTCGCAGTCTAATTTCAAAATATCTTGGTGATTATAGCCTTCACTCCCAAGCTGAATTATCTCGTCCTGAGCATCTTTTGGATACACCTTCTGTTATGAACGTCAGAATGCTCAGAGATGTTAATTTCATCAATTCTCCCCTTTGCCTAGAAGACCCTCCTGCCGGCGAGGAACCTGTTTCTAAAGCACAGGGCAAAAAACCAATAGAATAGTAATATCCATGTAACAATTTAGTATCTTCTTGTAATTTGTAATTTATTCTAGATTAATGAAAAGATTTTCATTTTCTGTTTGCCCATTTTGTTAGTCTTGTGTTTATCAAGCACATTTATATTTGTACATATGTATCTATGTATCTGTTAAAAAGATAACAATATTATTGTTCAATAAGCAACTTAATAAAAGTTACAAGTATTAGTAATGTTTCTCGATCACTTAATAATAAAGTAATGAGTAAAAATGTTCAAACTGTTTCCAATCAACCAAGGTGGGTGAATAATGTTTGTCGACCAATTACAGTTGATGGGTTTTTATTCCCGACCAGCTATACTTGGTTTATTTATAAAATTGCGTCCGACCAACTAAGATCAATAATTTGTCCTTGCCGACCAACTACAGTTATTGGGTTTTTATCCCCGACCAACTATACTTGGTGTATTTTTTAAACATTTTGTTTTTCAAAAAACTCATTGTAATAATATTACCTCCCGACCAACATAAGTTGTAATATGAGAGTATATTTTTATCTTACCAACCGTAGTTGATCATGCTGGTGTACACTTTCTGGATCCTTAAAGCTTTTGGCTCCTTAGAGCATGTCCTCCTAACCAAAGGAGGTTGGCTACTTATAGCACTTTTTGCTCAATAGAGCTGTCCTCCTAACCAAAGGAGGTTGGCTCCTTAGAGCACTTTTGCTCCGTAGAGCTGTCCTCCTAACCAAAGGAGGTTGGCTCCTTAGAGCACTTTTGCTCCGTAGAGCTGCATTTTTTGGCTCCTTAGAGCATGTCCTCCTAACCAAAGAAGGTTGGCTACTTATAGCACTTTTGCTCCGTAGAACTGTCCTCCTAACCAAAGGAGGTTGGCTCCTTAGAGCACTTTTGTTGTGTAGTGTATTATACTAGTATTCCCCGAAAAACTCTCATCCAGAAAGAAAAATGGTGAAACATCTTCGTTTTATTCATAATGAAAGAAATGCTTTACATTTGACATCACTGATAATACTTGCGCAGGTGTTCAGCATTCCATGCATTTTTAAATTCCTCTCCTTCTAGAGTTGCGATTCTGTAAGTTCCTGGTCGAACAACTTCTGTAACTCGATAAGGTCCATGCCAGTTTGCTTCCAGTTTATTCTGCTTCTGAATGACCTTCTTTAGCACATAATCCCCTTCTTTTAAATCACATTTCTTTACCCTTTTGTTGTAAAACAGAGCTGTTCGTTGTTGATAAGCAGCATTCCTAATGGCTGCCTCTTCTCTGACTTCCTCGAGCATATCTAAATCCATCCTTCTCATCAGATCACTGATCGGAGAATTGAAATTTAACACCCTATGTGTTGGTAGGCCCAACTCGGCAGGTATCACAGCCTCACTTCCAAATGCTAGCATATATGGTGATTCTCCTGTTGCTGCTCGGGGAGTTGTTCGGTAAGCCCACAAAACTGACTGTAGCTCATTAATCCAATTTGCTTTAGCCTCACTTAACCTCTTCTTCAACCCATTTAGTAATGTTCTGTTCGTCACTTCAGTCTGCCCATTGCTTTGGGGATGGCCTGGTGCTGAATGAAACTTCAAGACGTTTGACTGATGACAATAGGCAGCAAATTCTTCATTATCAAATTGCGTTCCATGGTCTGTGATGAAAGCGTGGGGGAGACCATACCGACAAATGATATTTTTCCATATGAACTGATACACCTTCTCGTACGTCATATCAATTAGTGGTTCAGCTTCCACCCACTTAGTAAAATAGTCTACTGCCACGACGAGATACTTGAACCTTCCTCGGGTCGTCGACAGTGGTCCAACCAGATCAATCCCCCACATGGCAAATGGCCAAGGTGATGTTATGGGTGTCAACAATGCCTGTGGAGTTCTTCGGATGGAAGAAAAACGTTGGCACTTGTCACACTTCTTAGCATAGGCTATACAATCAGCTCTCATCGTCGGCCAGTAGTATCCTTGTGTCATCACCCTTTGCAGTAGAGTCCGACCTGCTACATGAGCTCCACAAGATCCTTCATGGATTTCTTCAATCAATTCTTTGACTTCTGATGGATGCACACATCTCTGCAAACCTGCCATAATTCCTCGTCTATACAAAACACCATTAGTTAATACATACCGAGCGACTTTATACTTCAATTTCTTGGCAGCTAGTTTGTCCTCTGGTAGTACTCCTTCTTCAATGTATGCTCTGATAGGATCCATCCAAGATGGTCCTAAATCAAGGGTAATAATCTTCACCGTCAGATCTTCTTCTATGCTCCGACTTTCTAGTACTTCAATTGGTATTGTTCTTCGCAGCTCGGTGCGCGTAGCTGACGCTAGTCGGGCCAATGCGTCTGCTCTAGCATTCTCCATTCTCGGTATCCTCACCAATTGAATAGCATCGAATTCTTTCAATAATTCCATCACTTTTGCATGGTATTTCACCATTAACTCTCCCTTCACTGCATATATTCCCATCATTTGATTCACAATTAACTGAGAATCACTGAAAACAATTACTTAATGTGCCTCCATAACTTTCGCCAAATGAAAACCTGCTATCATAGCCTCATATTCAGCCTCATTATTGGAAGCTTTGAATTGGAATCTCAAGGCGTACTCCATGTCAATATCATCTGGAGAATTTAAAACAATCCCTGCTCCACAACCAGCCGTGCAAGATAATCCATCTACATATAATCTCCATGTATGTAACTCGTCTTCAAATTTCTTATCTGTTAGAGTTCCTCGGTGAAATATCATTTGCTTTCTTTCATCATCCCCGGGTATCCTTCGTTCCTCGTCGGTCATTTGTTCGCGCCCCTCTACCAACCGGAGTTGGTCGGGGTTTAAATATGATGATTTTTCTACATCCACAAGTCCTTTTACCAACCTTGGTTGGTTTGGATCTGTGTCTGTCGATCCTGTATCGTCCACAGGTAGGTCAGCAAGCATCTTTTGCTCCTCGGGGGTATCAGGGTATGTGAACTCTGCTATAAAATCTTCCACGGCTTGCCCTTTCAACGATGATCTGGGTTCATACACAATATCATATTCACCGAGCTCTATTGCCCAGTACATCAATCTTCCTGATTTTTCTGGCTTGTGAAGGGCTTGTCTTAACGGCATGTCGGTATACATAATGATGGTATGGTCCTGGAAGTATGGTCTCATTCTTCTACTTGCTTCAATTAATGCCAGTGCCAATTTTTCCAGCTTTGGGTATCTGATTTCCGCACCTCGGAAGGCCTTGCTTGTGTAATAAATTGGCTTCTGGACTCCATTCTCCAATCTGATCAACGCCGAGCTAACTGCATTTTCTAATACTGCCAAATACAAGTACAGCTTCTCTCCAGTTATTGGCCTAGACAACAATGGTGGGGCTCCCAAATACTTCTTCAGATCTTGAAAGGCTTTCTCACATTCATCAGTCCACTCAAAACTTTTTCGTAGTGTTTTGAAGAATGGGAGGCATTTATCAGTTGCTCGGGATACAAATCTGTTGAGTGCTGCAACTCGTCTGGTAAGACTTTGCACCTCTTTCTTCGTCGTCGGGGATCGCAGCCCTAAAAGAGCTTTGATCTTTTCTGGATTTGCCTCAATACCTCGTTGGTTGACGATGTATCCGAGGAACATTCCTTCTCTTACTCCAAAGGTACATTTCGTCGGGTTAAGCTTCATCTGGTATTTATCCAGTTGATCAAAAGTTTGACTCAAGTCAACCAAATGATCTGCAGCTCTCTTGCTTTTGGTGAGCATGTCGTCGACATAGACCTCCATATTGCGGCTGATTTGTTCGGTGAATACCTTGTTCATCAACCGCTGATATGTTGCACCTGCATTTTTAAACCAAAAGGCATAACATTATAACAATAAGTTCCCCTTGGGGTAATAAAAGAGGTACTTTCCCTGTCTTCAGGTTTCATTTTGATTTGGTTGTAGCCAGAATAAGCATCCATGAAGCTGAGTAGCTCGTGTCTCGAAGTAGTATCCACTAGTTGATCAATTCTGGGCAATGGAAAATGATCTTTTGGACATGCCTTGTTGAGATCAGTAAAATCAACACACATTCTCCATTTGTTGTTCTTCTTCTTTACCATCACCACATTCGCCAACCAATCTGGATATTTCACGTCTTCAATGAATTGGGCTTTCTGGAGTTTCTCGACCTCCTCTTGTATGGCCTGGTTCTTCTCGGGACTAAACACTCTTCTTCTTTGCTTCACAGGCTTGATCTCCTTATTCACATTGAGTTCATGACATAAGAAGTTTGGATCTATTCCTGGCATGTCTTCATGACTCCAAGCAAAAGTATTCTTCCTGTTTCTCAAGAAAGTTATCAACTCCTGTTTTATTGAAAAATCCAACGACGACCCTATCTGAGTTATTCATTCAGGATGCTCGTCGTCCAGGATAACAATTTCTGTAGAATCCACAACCTGTCCTTTTACGAGTTGAGATTCATCCCTAGGGTCAAGAGTTTCAATTTCTGTGCCTTCCTCCACTTGGTAAGTAGTAGTCTTTTTCTGTGATTCTTCAAGTTCCTCTTGCTCGGCAGACGAATAATAGCATTCCCGAGCTACTTTTTGATCACCTTTCATAATTCCTACTCCAAAATTCGTTGGGAATTTCAAACACTGATGAACTGTAGATGGAACTGCTTCGAACTTCTTCAATCCAACTCTTCCCATGATGATGTTGTAGGCGGACTGCACATTCTTATCCATTACAAAAAAGCGTATTCTTTCTGTTCGACAAGCAGGCCAAGTTCCAATGAGTATATCCAACTTGATCGTCCCAAGTGGAAAAACTTTCTCGCCAGCAAAACCCAGAAGGGGTCTGTGATAAGGTTCTAATTGAGATAATTTTAAATTCAAGCTATCAAAGCATGAATAATACATGATGTCTGCTGAACTACCATTGTCTACTAACACCCTTGAAATGACCACATCCTTCATCCTCATTTTGATCACCAGAGGATCATCATGAGGGTAGAGAACACCTGCCAGGTCGTTTTTTGAAAAACCAATCACTAGCTTCTCTTTGTTTACCTTCCTCGGACGATCATCCTCGGCCAGGTTTATTCGCTGAATGTATGAACAAGCTTGAGCCTCTCCGAGATAAGCTTTTCTTTCTGCAGTAAGGTCTCCTCCTCCTGCATCTCCTCCTGTAATAACATTACAATCAAATGACCCAAAACGTATGGAAAATACCTCTCGTTCAGGTTTCCTTGGCTTTTTGGGAAGATCGGGGTCATCATCTGGATCCTCTTCATGGTCCCTCCTCTTTTTCTCCTCTGCACGACGAGGAGATCTAGATCTCTCTCTAGTTCTATCATCATTCTTCCTCTCACTCCTGCGATCTACGTACTTTGACAATTTTCCTCTTCGGATGAGTGTTTCAATCTCGTTCTGAAGGGCTATACAATTTTTGGTCATATGGCCATGATCTTTGTGAAACTCGCAATATTTGGTCTTATTCCTCAGGTCGGGATCTGTCTTCAGTTTCTCTGGCCATTTGATTTCCTCGTTATTCCTGATTTCTTCCAAAACATGATTAATACCCACTTTCAATGGAGTATAATTATCATACTTATTTAGGGCTTCCAACTTCATCCTGTTATTCTTGGAATATTTGTCACCACCATTACTTTTCTGATCTTTCTTCTTAGAATTGTCGACCTCCACTTTAACTTCTTTATCCATATTCTTCTTCGCAGCCATAGCCTCCTCGGCATTCATGATTTTGGCCGCTTTTGCCATCAACTCCGACATATTTTTAGGTGGATCTTTGGCCAAAGTGTAATACAGCTTGTTAGGCAGCAAACCACTCATCAGAGCAGTGATTGCTGTCTTTTCTTCATAATCTATGACTTCCAACTTTTCGTTATTGAAACGAGTTATGTAATCTCTGGTACTTTCACCTGATTTTTGTCTAACACTTAGCAAGTGTGCTACTTGCTTTACCGGCTTTGCTCCAAAACAAAAGTTGCCAATAAACAGCTCGGCTAACTGAACAAAAGTTGAAATCTTACCCCGAGGAAGATTATTGTACCATATCTGTGCGGATCCGGTAAGAGTTCCCGAGAATGCTCTACACCTCATCTCGTCGGGGACAGCGTAGATATCTGCAGCAGCTTGGTATTGTTCTATATGAAGTACGGGATCTGTCTTTCCATCGTACTTGGGAGTCACTACGGGTGCTTTGAATTTCGACGGTGTAGGGAAATCCACAATGGCTTGCACAAAAGGTGTTCCTTGAACAAAAGTTCTCTGTAAGGGGTTTCTCGCCTTAGCCATTTCTCCCAGTCTATCCTCCAGCCATTGAATGGAACCTTTCCATGCTTCATTTCCTTCCTCGGGCCGCTTAGTCCGAGCAATTGATTGCTCTGACGTAGCTTCCTGAGATTTATCTCGACGAGTGGTTGGTCGCGATTGCGCAGATCCTTCTCTCAAACCTGGTGGTGGTCGAAAACTTCTTGATGGAGCCCTAGGTGGACTCATGTTCCTCCTTGGTCCTAACCGACTGAAAGGAGATACTCTACTTAACCTTTCCAAAGCGCTAGTTCTCTCCGGAGAGAGAGTGATACGTTGATCTGTATCCGAAGCCCGTATCGATGAAGTTCGCCCAAGTTGATAAGAAAAATCATTAGACTCCTCATTGCGATATGACCCAGTACGTCTAGATTGCGATTGCCTATGATCACTCCTTTGCCCTGAATAGGTAGGTGCACTTCCCTGAAGAGTTTGAATGAGTTGCCTCATAGATTCTTGCATGGCGGTTTGTCCTTGAGCCAGATTCGTCATAATTCCGGCCAGATCTGGGGATGCAGATGGATTTGGATGATTTCCAGTATTTCCAACATTTCGATTACTAGATTCTGGATTATCTGCCATTGGTGACAAATGATTTTTATGAAAAACGATAATAACAGTCGTTTCCCACAGACGGCGCCAATCTGTTGATGTAAAAAACTAGATCTCTCTAATTTTTCAATCACAGATAAATAAATAAGACAAAGATTTTTAAAGTGGTTCGGCTAGGAATAAAGCCTACGTCCACTGTTATGTTATTGCTGAATGTTTGTGGAATTATTGATTACAAGTTCTCTCAAGAAATTCCTCTCCCCATGAATTGAGGATGATACAAGGTATTTATAGCCTTTAGGCTGTACATGAAAGGTCCAATACATTAAATGATATACATATGAAAGGGTAATACATTTAATGCAGCGTGTGCGTTAAGAATACAATGGATATTTGAACAGTTGTCCGTCTGGTAATTAATGATACGGCCGAGATGCAGTTCGGACCGCCTTAGTTGCTTGTTGATCAAGAGTTCCTCGGAGTACTTAGAGTATCTCGGGATGATAGAGTTCCTCGGTGTGATAGAGTTTCTCGGAAAGAAGCACGGTTGGTCGGGAAATGATCTTCCTCGCTGCTGTTGTGCCATGTAGATTGACACGTGTCTTCATCTTCTTCGTCCACATCAGCACATTAATTTTGGTATCAACAGTCATCATCACAATACTACAAGTTTATACACATGGAAAGGTCTATTTTAAGTCCAAAATCCAAAATAATGAGTTTAACACATGATTTATTCAAGAAATTTCATAATACTTACTAAAACATGACCTTTCAAGATTTAAAAGACATTGTGTTCTTCAAACTTGAATATATGTCTAATTTCACCAAAGATCCCATTTTTCTAAGAAAACTTCAATTTTTATTCACAAACTATCTCAACAAGATAAATATCATGTTAAAACATTTTATTTCATAAAATGTTTAACACTAAGTTTACTTGAAAGTATATTATTTTCTCAAACCTTGGAACCATTTGTAAAACCATTTTTGCACAAATCAATAAGAGTTAACCCTCTTAAATCATATATGCATTCCACTCTTACAAAGTCGAACCGCAAAATCAACACTATGGAAAAATAGAGTTTGTAAGCTAAAGACTAGAGTTTCTCATATCAATAAAGCTCTAAAATGATTGGATGAATGTAGAAGAAGATTGAAACCTCCCACCTCCTAAGATAACCTTAAAAAGGTTGCATATCACCACTAAACTTGCTTCTTGAAAGTACCATGAAACCCCCCCTTCAAACTCCTTAATTTCTTCTTAATCTTCTCTGCAAAATCCATAAATTTTCCCAACAATGGTGAATATGGGTTTTATAAGCTTACATATGGTATGAAATGGTTAAACTATGGTGATTTTTGCTGGAAGGATGGTAGTGCTAAGGTGGTGTGTGGTGATTGGTGGAGGAAGAGCTCCAAAAGCTAGAGAGAGAGAGATCAAATCTGATTGAATTCTCCAAATGCGGCAAAGCCTCATATAAATACTCCATAAACGCTATGGGTTCCATGTCAAAAATACCCCTAAACTCAATCATATATCATTGGTCCATCAAGTTTTTATTTCACATTTTGATCTGAGCCGTTGAGAGTTATACACATCATCTAATTGGACGATCCATGTCGTGATATCACACTAAAATGTGCAATTTTTTTTGAATTTTTCCTGATTGTTCGAACGACTTTTGACTTCGTTCGAATGGGATCCCCTCTCAGTAAAATAAAAGTTCTATCGAGGTACAAACGAGGGTAATTCGTATAATTAAAGGGGTCAAGAGATCCACCTCGTTCGAATGGGAAACTACTCCTCGTTTGAACAATGGTGCACCTCATTCGAACGTGGGATTTCTAACAAGATTACAGAGAGCCAAGGAAATCATTCAAATCATAGTCATTAGAAGGTTGTTCGAACCTTGTTCAAATGATTACCCTTGTATCACTCGAAGGACAATGACCTTCGTTTGAACAAAGGCAAAAAATTCCTATTTTAACTTTGAACCATTAAAACTCCAATTCAAGTGAACCAGGGCCACTAAGTTACCCAAATTTAACTTATGATCAACCTTACCAAGTCCAGAGACCAAATTGGTCATACCGAATCACCAAATTAAACGGGCATGGTTAAAACCATGGGGCGGGTGTTACATTCTTCCCACCTTAGGGAATTTCGTCCTCAAAATTTTTAACCCACCAATTCCTTAAATTTTTGAAATTATCAATCCTTACTCTAAGTCATGGGACTCTTTAAGGCCAGGTTATTGAAATCCCTGACCATTAGGACATCATAATACATTCTTTCACCAGAGAAGTCACTAAAGAACTCAACATGCAACATATTCAAATGCTCACTATCAAGATAGACATCAAAGTCACATAATAGTCCTCAAGTCTTCACTTACCTGGTGATCAAACTCAATTAACTACTAAGGTTTACTTTCTAACACCCAAGGAATGAGTGTAAATCTATCGAATTAATACCCTCTAGTGATCGACATTTCACCCAAGAGAATATTACATACAACTAACTCCCAATCCTTTATCATAAATTAGTTCAACTCTTTGGACTCCGAATTCTGAGTCTCCTTAAAATCTCGGGTCATCTTGACCACACAAACTCAATGAAGATTGATATTAACCCCGTATTGCTAGTCACTCGCAACGAGGAGAGACACACTAATTATGTCACAAATTGTGCATGCAATTAATTCTTCCCACGAGATCTCTCTATGAGCCTAGGATCACTCCAGGCGTCCAACTATGGAACACTCACCGAGTATTACACCAATCCACTCATTGTGGCAAAAAATACAACATGTTATGTTTCATCGAGATTTAACACTTTATGATATCCTCAAGTAATAATCTTTCTCTTTACAACTATATCCGCTAACTACCATACCAGCCAATCCATAAGATCGCCAATCCTTAGGAAAGTGGACACTACGAGAAAATTGTGTGGTAGAATGCTCAGCCACATGTACACGAAAATGATATTTCAAACAAGATCACACTCGATTGTTAAGATGCAATAACCACAGCAGGTCCATCTGCACTCATATTGAGCCAAGTCGAGTTATGATCTAACCATCAACATGTAACAATACCGGAATATCAAAATTAAAAGAACACAGTCCTCGACTATTAGAGCTGAAAGAACACGGTCCTCGACTACCTGAACTAAAAGAACACAACAAATCAGAGTGACCGAAGGACTGTTCCGAGAGAACCCCATCTGCATACAACAGGCTATGGTTTACAAAATGAGAACCCATGCCACACACTTGGAGTTTATGACTCCTTCCAGGCGTTATCATCAGATCCTAATCTATCCATACACCCTGGCTTGAGTCACCAATCATGATGAATTGGATCATGAACCGTTTATCA
Source organism: Sambucus nigra (assembly GCA_949130495.1). Taxonomy (NCBI): domain Eukaryota; kingdom Viridiplantae; phylum Streptophyta; class Magnoliopsida; order Dipsacales; family Adoxaceae; genus Sambucus; species Sambucus nigra. The sequence goes on from OX422214.1 coordinate 306,655,094, forward strand.
TTGCAAGAAGAACATAAAACATGAACTATTGCCCTTTAGGAAGTCAAACTCTGGACTTATTTCCTTAGGAATAAGGCTTCCTCCTTTCACTTTTGATAAACACGAACCCTCTTGTTGGCAGGTGGCAAATACCCTTGTTAATGCCGATCGTGTCTACCTTTCTGGTCAATGTAGTCTCTTGGCCAACCTAACACACCTAGGTTACCGTTTACTTTGTCGCACAATAATAATATCCTAAATGTCTCCTTAGTAAGTGCACATCTAAGTGAAACATTTACCTTATTATAACATCTAATGACATTTGGTCATCACTAAGCCTAGCTCCAATTTCTACCAATTAAATTTAAGTGACGACCACACTGGTTGCCATTAGCACTATAAGGATAGAAAGTTCTACTTAGGTTTACACATCCTAATCCATATAAGTCTTGTAAGACATGCCAAGAGCTAATCATTAATTTACTGGGATTATCCTAACTTATACCGTCAGCACATGTTGATACTTTAATCATACTTTGATATTACATATGGGGTGATATTCTCAAGTCCTTAACATGACATCATCGATTGAAGTCTCAAATGCATTTCTTAGTACTCATCAAAATCAAGTGCGAAACTTTCTACACCAATATTCTTATGACAATAAGCATTATGTCTAATCTTGGCACTAATCTCTAACTAGCCTTGGGAGGTTACCTCACCTATTTGTACCAAATTTTATGACATCGCCAAGGACTACACGATTCGACTCCAGTGGACTTGACCAATAACCTAAGATCATCACATGATCCTCAATACAACAATCACATGAACATAAGCACTTCATACTACCGAACTCAACTAGTTCCCTAAGGACACCAGGCATACCCTAACGTAATTTGTCACCACAGACTTGACAATATTTCATCATCCATGACCCTATCATAGTAGGTACACTCTATCTATTACCAAATATCCATACCACGACTATTACATACTCACAAGGACCCCACACATGGATAACTACATCCATTGAATACCTCAAGGTGCCACAACAAGTCGATTCCTATCCCTAAGGATGCTATATGCAGTAAGTCCCGAGGTTGCTCCAAAGGCTTACTTTTAAATAACTAATGCCATAAACTACGTATTAAAATGCATGTCAACACTACTAAGTATTCAGGTAGGATATAGGACGTCATGATTAACCCATAAGCCTTAAAGTCCACACTACCGATGTCACGAGGGATTCTATTCCTCGAATGTTGCTACATATTTGTTAAAACCACATTGTAGAAGACTACCTAGGATTCAATCCTATGTCACCTCAACTCCTTATCGTTACACACATGGAAAGCTTATGATCAATGGCTCGTAGATTTAATCATGTCTTATGAGATATAACTTTCAATAAGTAATTAACAAGGCACTCACCTATAATGATAGCATCCTATCAACTAAGGCCAGAGTATACATCCTCAAGTAATGACCAACACAACTTAACTTGCCTACCGAACTTGTCAATGGGCATGACATGAAACTAACCCAAGGATCATGTTCACCTAATCACGTCATAATTATTAACCATCCGTAAGTACCTAATGAAGGAACCTAATGCGTCCTTATCATAAAATCAATACCTCTTGGACATGGCACCCTAGTTACCTAATGTTTACCGTTATCTTTACATAACTCACGACTATAACTTAATGAACGTCATTTAACATTACTAATATATTAATTGGCCTCTCAAATCATCACGATTTGACACAAAGGTACTTCACATTAGCTAATGCAGTGCTACCACTATTGTCTTATGAAAACACTTGCAATTTACTGACACGTCTACATCAAAAGTGTCGAGAACTATTACTGGCGCTATCTCAGCCACTTACTACTTGGAAAGATATTACATGTCGTTATAATCTCCTTGACTCTATTCTCAAGAACACGAACTGAAATCGTCACCTGTTTAGCGTGACTGATCCAAAACCAACACTGACTTTGAAAGATCCCCTACCGACCTCTCTATGTCACTCCTGAAAGGAACCTTGAACCTAGAGCTGTGATATCATTTGTAACACTCCGTTCTGAATTTATAGGTTACACATAGTCAACCCGGTCCAACCCCAACATTAGGTGTGAAGTGCGATGGGACAACCTAAATAATGTTACTATTTCAGTTTTATTTAATTAACATTCCACTTGTTTAACATGTGATTCCATTTCAAATCAAGATACGTGAGGGACCTATGAGAAAAATCCCCGTAATTCAAGCATACAAAGTTACTAACGTAAAATAAAAAGAATACTTACCAGGGTAGCGCTCTCAAAATAGGGAACCACACACAATCTGTCGTAACAAAGAGGAGGGAATGAGCCAAATGCCCACCCAACGAAAAGATACAACAATGAAATATAGAATTGAATGACAAAAAAGTGACTCTAACATGTTATACCTACCTTCACATGGAACTACCTCACACACACACACACACACACACACACACACACATACTTTAATGCATGAGACCGTTTTAATTTAAAAAATGTTACTTGATTTGTTTAAGTCACATTAGTCTTATAAAAGACCACTTTTTGATTACTTACCAAATTTCTCAATTTAACGCACTTGGTTAAATCCTTAAATAAAATACCATTTGTTTAGAGAGAATACTTATATTATTATAATCACTCATTTACTCGCACCAAATTTATCTTCGTATTCTCCTTGAAATCATCTTTTAACACACGCATGCTCCGTGTTAGAAAATACTAATTTCCCATTGAAAAAATTTCGTAACCCCACACACGTGTTAGTTATGATTTAGAACACCTTTAAGTTTCTTAATTACCCATTTAATAACTTCACTTTATTATCTTTTTATTTCACGGACATCAATCAATTTTTCATATTACTTGTCCACATTATCTTTCAACCAGAACATTCATCAATTTCATTCAAATTAGGTTATTAGTTCTTACATTCATCCCATAATCCATTTCTTGACATGTTCCACTTTTCTCATTATTTTTTCTCGAAATACTCCAATAACCACATACTTTAACAGGATCCACATTGCTGGTTACACTACCATATGCTCCGGCAGTATTTTCGATCTTACTTTTTTGGTGTCATTGGAGTCCGTATTAATGTGTTTTAATATTTTTCAAATGTCCACACTATTCAACTTTTACTGACCGAAGCCAAAACCTCGGGAATTTCACCCCACCTATATGTCACTTGGAAAATCACCATTTTTTATCCTTTACATGATTGCGTTGATTTTATTCAAAAAATCACTTTCATTAGGACAACTTTGTGTAACACCTTTTTCAACATTTTTATTTTACGTAAAATTACCATTTTAACCATTTATTTCCAAACTTGTCTTTTTCTCCAATTTTTCATGCGTTATTTTCCAAAACTATTATTAATTACACGCACTAACTTCTTAAATGTTTTCAACTCGTTAACACTTACTTAACACTTTGGATTAGATTACTTTTCAAGTTGGAAATCTCATTATTAGTTTCTTTATCAATGAAATCATTTGGCATTTTTAAGATTACTTTTTAAGAAAATCACTATTTTCCAATATCATCACATGTAGTCTTGAAATATTACACTTATTTTATTTTCCATGATTATTAAAACACTTTGAGGGCTGAAATTTCTAGTTTCTTTATTTTGCAATAAAAATAATTAAAACACTGACTAAACCTTTGTATATGCTCATTATCAAAATACTGCTAGTTTATACATATGGAAAGAGGGATTTTAAGTCAAAAAAAAGGATGAGTTTAACACATAATTTATTCAAGAAATTTCATAAGACTTACAAAAACTTCCTCTATCAATATTTAAAAGATATTTTGTTCTTCAAGCTTGAATAAATGTCTAATCTCACTAAAGATCCCATTTTTCCAAGCAAACTTCAAACTTTGTTCACAAAATATCTCAACAAGATAAATATCATTTTTAAATATTTTATTTCTTAAAATGTTTAGCACTAAGTTTATTAAAAGTATATTATTTATCTCAAACCTTGGAACAATTTGTAAAACTATTTTTATACAAATCCACAAGAACTAACCTTCTTAAATCATATATGCATTCTAGTTTTAAAAACTTTAACCACAAGATCAACACTATAGAAAAATAGAGTTTTTAAGCTAAAGAGTAGAGTTTTCCACCTCAAAGAATCTTCAAAATGGTTAGATGAATATAGAAGAACATGGAAACCTCCCACCTACTAAGGTTTCCTTAAAGAGGTTGCCTAGATCCACTAAGCTTACTCATTGAAAGTGACATAAAACCCCCCTTTAAACTCCTTAATTTCTTCTTCATCTTCTCTCTAAAATCTTTAACTTTTTCCAACAATGGTGTAGATTGGTTTTATAATCTTACATATGGTGGGAAAGGGTTAAACTATGGTAGTTTTGGGTGGAGGGATGGTGGTGCTAAGGTGGTGTCTGGTGGTTGGTGGAGGAAAAGATCCAAGAGTTAGAAAGAGCGAGAGATCAAATCTGATTATAATAAATAATCCTAAACCCCTAGGGGTTAACCCTAAAATACCCATAAACTCAATAATTTATCCATTGGTCCATCAAGTCTTTATCCGAAATTCTAATATGAGCCATTGAAAGTTCGACAAATCATTTAATTCGACAATCCATGACGTGACATCACATTAAAATGTGCAGATTTTTCTGAATTTTTCCCTATCGTTCAACTGAATTCCGGCCTCGTTCGAAAGAGATCCTCTCTCATTCGAATAAGATTTATAACAAGGTACAAATGAGGGTTATTCTTAGGGTTAAAGGGGTAAAGAGATCCACCTCGTTTGAATTGGAAACTACCCCTTGTTCGAATGATGGTGCACCTCGTTCAAACGTGGGCTTTCCAATGAGATTCTAGAGAGCAAGGGAAATCGTTCAAATCCCAGTCGTTAGAATTCGTTCGAACCTGGTTGGAACGATAATGACCTTCGTTTAACGATGGCTAAAGATTTCTATTATAACCTTGAGCCTTTAAAACTCCAATTCGACCGGACCAGGGCCATTAAGTTACCCAAATTTGACTTATGATCCACCTTAACAAGTTCAGAGCCCAAATGGGTCATACCGAATCGCCAAAATACACGTGCAGGGTTAAAACCATGGGGAATGTGTTACATTTCAAGCTTAAATGTATATATTTTCAAATTATCACCATATTATCAAAATGTGTGTCCCATGGTTACATGAGCAGTTCCTAGTACTTATAAGTCCCATTTGAGGTGTTTATGTCTCTTACGGAGCCGTTTGGTGGCTATTTTTTTCTCGCCCTTTAAAGACATATTTTGAAGCTTAACTCTAGATATTTAAAAACTATCATCACATTCTCAAACTAGGAGTTCCGTGACTATACAGTTAGTTCTTATGAGTTACATTGGTCCCGTGCAAGGTGTTTGTGTCTCTTACGGGGTCGTTTGGTGGCTGTTGTGCATTTTCACCATTTGACGACATGTTTTGAGTCTAAGTCTTGAGATTTGCAAATTATCATAATATTCTCAAATCGGGAGTCTCATTACTAGACGGTTAGTTCCTACAAATTACATTGGTCCCTTGCGAGGTGTTGGTGCCTCTTACGAAACTATTTTGTAGTTTTTTTGGATTTTCACCCTTTAACGACATGTTTTTAAGACTAAGTCTAGATATTTTAAATTGATCACCCTATTCTCATACTGGAACTCCCATGACTACATGGTCAGTTCCTATGAGTTACATTCATCCCATACGAGGTGTTGGTGCCTATTTCTAGGGCGTTTTCTGGATTTTTTTATTTTCACTCTTTAATGGCATATTTTTAATCCTAACTCTAAATACTTATAAATTATCGCCATATTCTAAAACCAGGAATCCCATGACTACATGGTAAGTTCCTACGAGTTGCATTAGTCCCATGTAAGGTGTTCGCATATTTTATAGGGTGATTTGATGGTTGTTTATGTATGTTTTATTATACTATCACAATGCATACAAGCCAAGCTTCGAAATTAACACCCTAAAAAATGCATACAAGGTAATATCTTAAATTAAGCGGTTCTATGTTGTGTGTGTTCCATTATAATATGAAATGCCTATAAGCCAACTTGCGAAATTAACACCCTAAAGAAAATTACTTCTTTTATAACACAAATAGACAATGAAATTGTATTTTTGTCAACCAATTAGCTTCAGAACCTAAATAACAGCAGACAATCAATATTTATAATGCCAAATTAATTTTAAAATTAAATAAAAATACTTAATCAATATTTATAATGCCAAATCAATTTCATACTCTAAGCAACATTACTCAATCAATATTAATTATACCAAATAAAAAATAATAATACCTAGTTAATTCAAGCCCTAACTAACAATACCCAATTAACATTAACAAACAACAATACCATTTCAAGCTCCAAAATAACAATACCCAATCAATATTTGTGATGTCCAATCTAATTCAAGCCGTAGAACATTCTTTTAAAACAACCCTAAAACATTTTATAATATAAAATGAAAGCACTAATATTGATTTATTATTATTATTTTGGGCGAAAGGTTATAAATACAATGGACACTGAAATAGATTGGGTGGGTAGTTCAAAAATAGTTAATATATTTTTCTAACCCCAACTTCAAAAACCTTCATTTTTGAACCATTAAACTTATACATTTACACATATAATCCCTAAACTATTTTTCTAGTAATTATTTTCCTAAATAGATCAGCCCATGAGTCTGAATCATATTCACGTTGGGTTCGGGTGTGTCTCCCATTAGAGATTAAAACACACCAATATCTATACATATACATGCCAAAAGACCCAAATATACATATAGAGAGGCTCGAAAATTTTAAAAACAAATGAAAAAGAGAGATACTTGGAAAAACAAATGATTTGAACAAAAATAAACGATTTAAACTACAAATAACAAAAGAAATATGATTTTTGTGTGGGTCTACGTTTTGAAATAAAACATGGAGGGTCGTTAGATGGGGAAATGTATATGACTAAAATATCCCGATTTGTGTGTGTATTCGAGTCCTGCCCGTGTAGTTTTGATTTGTATGTTTATATGCTCTAAAATAACAAAAATGTAATTATCATACACATTTAACCCACGATGAATTATTCAGTCAACCACTGAGTTTATTAAACCAAAACACCAATAAACATCTCTTATGATTGTAATTAAGTAAAAAAATTCAAGTGGCATCAACATTTTTGTTTAGTAGGATACGAACAACAAATTTTCCAAAAATAAAATAAACTGATGTGAAGATGCTGAGATACCATGTGAATAAATCATATATAAATTGGGCAAAACATTAAAAGAATAATAAAAATCCTAAATTTGAACTATACCTGCGCGTCTGAATTGTGCGCATCTGTGTGTGGATGTACTATTGCACACGTGCGCACACGCGTGCATGTGAGAGAGAGATATGGTCGGTGTGTGCGCGCGCCAAAAAGGGTTTCCCATGGAAAGAAAGAGATCCTCTTACTGCCGCGTCCCCTTTCTCCTCGGTCCACAAAGACAAACTGTAGGACTGACACCAATAGTTCATCACGGAAGAAAGAGGGGGGGAGGCTGCCAAGGGAATCATGTGTGAGAGTGAGAGAGAGAGAAAGAGGCCGGGGGAAGATGTACTAGTTAGGGATTTTTTAATTAGGAGTTAGAATATTTTACATACACAAAATAAATTAAAATAAGTTTGGCATAAAAAATTCATTGTCATCGAAAGTTGCCAATTTTTCCACAACATATGCTTATATTGCTGAAAGTTAACTGACCTGTGGCTACATAATAAAATATTACCAAAACTTCAGATAAATTCCCTCCCTTATTTCATTACTTCCCACCAAAAATTTTATCTTTTGGCAACAAAATTTATTTTGTGTTTCTAAATGTAAAATGTAAGATTACTTGTGAGAACACGAATGACATTTTGTCTCAGAAAGTTTACTTTTAGCAATAAAAATTGATTGTGTTGCTAATATTATTGTAAAAGCTACAATTTTGTGTTATTAACCTCTCCTCCAAAGCATGTATTAGTCCCCATAAGAAGAAGTAATTGATGAGTAGGCAAATAAATAGTGTAATAGGAACATAAACAATAGTATTTAGGGTTGGACACATTACCTTCTGTTTATCTGATATAAAGGTGTATACATTAGAGTTGACAATGGTCAAGTCATCCTCAAATAGTTTTAAAAACTAGCTCCGTGATTTTTTTTCTCTCCTTCTCCACAATTACATATGCAAGGAGGTAAATTTGGTTATTCCCGTCTACCCCAACAACTATCAATAAAATACCCCCTTATGGACCCTTTAAATGTAAACCATCAAGCCCTATGAGAGGCGTATAATTTTTAAGAAATTCCTTCTTCGGGGCACCCACATGCATTCTCCTAAAAACTGAATTATCTTCCTCCATCGACGACAATTTAAGCCTAATTGTTGTTCTTTGATTTGTTCTCTTGCACTCTTCAATGTAGTCCCGAAATATGTTACACTGCTCCTTATTTGTCCCTTCAATCATTGTAAAAGCCTTCTTCCTTGCCCTATAAATTTAAGAATTGTTGACTTTCACATTGAAATCCTTTTTAACAGTCTATTTGAATGATTGAGTGGGCCAAGTAGGATTTGAACTAAGCTTCCAAACATACTTATGTGCATTCTATTTGGAGTTTGAATGCATAATTTTAAAGGAATTATTACAAGTGTGTCTATCCACATATGCCCTTACTTTTATAGTCATCTCACACCTAATTTGAGATGCATAAATGACCCATGGGCAGCTTACTTTGCATTGAGACCTCACGTCTTCTTTATCATTCTTGGTGTTGATACAAAAATTAGTCATATGACATGGACCAATTATATGACAACACGTGTAGTCCTACGTGGCAAAAATATATATTCACTGAACAACTCAACTGAACGAGCAATATAGCATACCGAGCTACTTAACACTCTGAGCTACTTATTGTACCGAGCAACTCAGCACCCCAAGCTACTTAGCATACCGAGATACTCAACGTGTAGAGCATCTAGCCAGGAAGATCAAACGATAATTACAGATTCAATGAACATCGAATTCAATGAACATTCTTATTATGTACAGATGTATATGTCTATTAAATAACGGCGTATTGTCTATTCATATGGAGAGCCCGTGGGCTATAAATGCATTGTAATCCCCTCTATAAGGGGGAGATTGAGAAATGATCATTTACGATCATCATCAAGATTAAGGAAAAACACCCAGCAATACAAAATAGTGGATGTAGGCCATTTTCCTAAGGCTGAACCACTTTAAAAATCCTTTGTCTTATTTACTATTTCCTATTTCCTATTTATCTGTGATTAATTAATTAGATCAAGTCTAGTTTTTTACATCAATAAATTAGCGTCGTCTTTGGGAACGACTATACATAGCATTTTTCACTAAAACTTCATTATACATGGCTGAGATCCTAGAATCTAGCAATATAAACAATAACGCAGTTCCCCCTAATCAGTCTGCTCCTCCAACTGTCCAGGATCTCACAAGAATGGTGGCCAACTTAGCCAAAGGACAAACAGCTATGCAGGAAACCATGCAACAACTCATTCAGACTGTTCAAAATGCAACGCCTGCCCAGTCAGGCCAGGGAAGTATTCATAGAAACACTCACCTGCCGTCTTCGAGATCCAGACGTACTCTATTCCCTCATATGTACTTGTCCAGGCATACTAAATTGCGTCATACTGAGAGGCCTAGTGACCCGTCCTATCAACTGGGTGAGAATCTCCCATAAGAGTCATAGACTCTCAAGAAAATGTCACTCTAACTCCGAAACGAACAAGCGCCTCAGAGAGATTGAGTAGAGTCTCCCCCTTTGATCGTTTGGGCCCCAGGAGGAATATAAATCTTCATCGAATTACGTCGGGAAATTCTCAATGACCAAATGATCTAAGGGAAGGTTCTGCCCAATCACACCCTGTCGCTCGTACAGAGAGGTCCCAAGAGGAGAATTCTGCGTGATCTGTTACTCGGGAAAATAGATCAGAGGCTGGAAATGATACTTGGAAGGGATCCATCTAAAGGTTGGAAGATAGGTTAGGGGAAATGACTAAGTCCAGGAACCCTCTTCAAAGAATGTTTATCAAGGGATCACCCTTCGTACATGCAATTGTGGATTTTCCCACACCATCGAAGTTTAAAGCTCCTGTAGTTATGTCTAAGTACGATGGAAAAACTGATCCTGTCCTCCACATAAAGCAGTATTAAGCTGTTGTCGATATCTATGCAGTTCCTGATGAGATGAGATGCAGGGAATACTCAGGAACCATCTCTGGGTCATCTAAAATATGGTATAACAATCTTCCTCGGGGGAAGATTGATACTTTCCATCAATTGGCAGAGCTGTTTATAGGAAATTTCTATTTTGGTGCGAAGCTAGTCAAAAAAGTAGCACACCTGTTGAGTGTAAGGAAAAAAGAAGGAGAGAGCACCAGGGATTACATCACTCGTTTTAATAACGAGAAACTTAAGGCCATTGACTACGAGCAGAAGACAATAATCACAGCTTTGATGAGTGGTCTTTTACCAAATAAACTATGCTATACTTTGGACAAAGATCCCCCAAAATCTATGGCGAAATTAATGGCTAAAGCAGCCAAAATAATGAATGCCGAAGAATCTATGGCTGCAAAGAAGAATGGTGAGATTAAAGCAGAAACTAAAGTTGAGGGAAGGTCGGAGAAGAAAAATCAAAAGAATAATGGGAGAAATAAGCAATCGAAAGGTAAAGAGACGACAGAGCACTTGAGGAAGTATGGGAATTATACTCCCTTAAAGGTGGGTATAAACCATATTCTGGAGGAGATAAAGAACAACAAAGAACTAAATTGGCAAAAGAAGTTGAGGACAGCCCCTGAAAGGAGGGATAAGTCCAATTATTATGAGTTACACAAAGGCCATGGCCACACGACCAAGCGATGCATAACTCTCCAGAATGAAATTGAGGCACTCATTCGATGAGGGAAATTGAGCAGGTTTGTTGATTGCCAGAATGATGGGAAGACCAACGATAGAGCAAGGAAAATGTCTAAATATCCTCGTCGAATAGGAGATGATAAGAAATGGGACAATAAAGATAATCCGGAGGATGATCCCAACCTTCCCAAAATGCCAAGGCAATCAGAATGCGAGGTATTTTCAATCCATTTTGGCTCTTTCGAATGTAATGTGATTACATGTGAAGACGCAGGAGGAGGGGATCATACTGCTGAAAGGAAAGCTTACCTAAATGAGGCCCAAGCTTGATCCTATATACAACGAATAAATCTGGTGGAAGAGGATCGCCTGAGGAAGGTTAACAAGGGTAAACTGGTCATTGTTTTTTCCTCTTGTATCCTCACGATGACCCCTTGGTGATCAAGATGAGGATGAAGCATGTGACCATCTCAAGAGTATTGGTAGACAATGGTAGCTCTGCAGACATCATGTTCTACCCTTGCTTTGACAATTTAAACTTGAAACTAGTCTAGTTGGAGACATATCACAGGCCCCTCCTCGATTTTACCAGGGAATTTTTTTTTCCACTTGGGACGATCAAGTTGGATATGCTTATTGGTACCTGGTCTGCTTGTCGAACAGAAAAAGTATAATTTTTTGTAATGGACAAAAATGTCCAATCTGCCTACAATATAATCATGGGACGGGTATGCCTAAAAAAGTTCGAAGCAGTGCCATCTACAGTACATCAATGCTTGAAGTTTCTGACCAACTTTGGGGTTAGAATTGTGAAGGGCAACCAGAAAGTAGCTCGAGAATGCTACTATTAATCTACCAAATAAGAAGAGTTGGAGGAAGCCAAGAAGAAGACTACCACTTACCAAGTGGATGAGTCTGAAGATGCGGAGATTGAGACATTGGACCCTAGAGATGAATCCGAGCTCGTGAAGGGTCAGGTCATGGAAGCAACAGAGAATGTTATTCTGGATTAAGAATTACCAGAACGAACAACTCAAATTGGCGCTTCAATGGAACCGTTAATAAAGCGAGAGTTAGTGGCATTTTTTAGGCACATAAAGTAAATTTTTGTGTGGAGTCATGAAGATATGTCGGGGATAAACCCAGCCTTCTTATGCCACGAGCTCAATGTTAATAAGGAGATCAAATCGGTGAAATAATGAAGAAGAGTATTGAGCCCAGAGAAGAACCAAGCTATTCAGGAGGAAGTCAAGAAACTGCAAAAGGCCTCTTTTATTAAGGATGTCAAATATCCTGATTGGTTAGCCAATGTAGTGGTGGTAAAAAAGAAGAATAATAAATGTAGGACGTGTGTAGATTTCACAGATCTCAATCAAGCCTGCCCAAAAGATCACTTCCCTATGCCCCGAATAGACCAACTAGTAGATGCTACCTCAGGGCATGAGTTACTAAGCTTCATGGACGCTTATTCCGGCTATAACCAGATTAAGATGAAATCAGAAGACAGGGAGAGTACTTCTTTTATCACCCTAAGGGGAACATACTGCTATAATGTTTTGCCATCTGGTCTTAAAAATGCAGGTGCTACGTACCAACGGTTAATGAATAAGGTGTTCGTAAAGCAAATCGACAAAAACATGGAGGTTTACGGCGATAACATGCCGACTAAGAGCAAGAAAGCCGCTGACCACATAGCTGACCTAAGATAAACTTTCGATCAGTTGGATAAATATTAGATAAAGCTGAACCCGACTAAGTGTGTATTTGGCGTATGAGAAGGCATGTTCCTCGGGTATATTATGAATCAGTGAGGCATTGAGGCAAATCTTGAGAAGATTAAAGCTTTGCTGGAACTACGATCTCCAGCCATGAAGAAGGAGGTGCAAAGCCTCAGGGGGCGTGTTGCAGCTCTTAATAGGTTTGTTTTACGAGCAACGGATGGATGTCTTCCATTCTTCAAAACACTCAGAAAAACTTTCGAATGGAATGATGAATATGAGAAAACATTCCAAAAGTTGAAATGATATTTGGGGACAACTCTATTGCTATCCAGTCCGGTGATGGGAGAATGTTATATTTGTACTTGGTTGTTTCAGAAAGTGCAGTCAATTCAGCATTGATAAGAGTAGAAGATGGAGTACAAAAACCGATGTATTATACAAGCAAAGCATTCCGAGGGGCATAGATTAGATATCCAAGGTTGGAGAAGCTGATATTAGCATTGATTGAGGAAAGAATGAGGATAAAACCATACTTCCAGGCCCATACCATAGTGGTATACACCGATATTCCACTCAGATAGGCTTTGCACAAACTGAAGAAATCCGAACGATTGATGTATTGGGAGGTGAAACTAGGTGAGTATGATATTTTTTATGAGCCAGGGTCTTTGCTCAAAGGGTAGGCAGTGGAAGATTTCATTGCGGAGTTCACTTACCCAGATACCTCTGACCAATAGGGGTCTAATTAAGAGCAACCCATAGATGTTAGAGGAGCATCAAAGACTATCCCCGGTCAACTTCTACCAGCAGATTTACCGAAGGGGATCGTGATCGAGCAATAAGAATCCCTCGATCAAAGCCCAGCGTGGGGAGATGTTAGAAGTAAGTACCAAATATTGTACCAAATATTCCATCGAGGAACTTTGTCAGACCAAGAGTTTGATAATTGTATACCTATATGGAATTTACATGTTGATGGCTCTTCGTGTGCCACAAGTAGCGAAACCAGAATAATTCGTAACAGTCTAGAGGGATTATATATATAATATTCTCTGCGTTTCCAGTTCAAAGCTTCCAACTAAGAAGCTGAATATGAAGCTATGATTGTAGGACTCAGTTTAGCCAAAACATTGAATGCAGAGCAAGTTACGATGTTTAGTGATTCATAGCTAATTACAAATCAGATTCTTGGGTTGTATGCATTGAAGGGAGACTTTATGTCTTGGTATCACTCCAAAGCTATGGAGATGGTAACCAATTTTGTAGCGGTCCAAGTTATCAGAACCAAGATTAGAGAATGCGAGGGCTGATGCACTAGCTCAGTTAACGTCAGTTACTCGCAACGAGGTACGAAGAACGATTCCTATTGAGATATTGGTAGACTGGAGCATTGATGAAGATTTGATGGTGAGATTCATCACTTTGGACATGGGGCCTTCCTGGATGGATCCCATCAAGGCATATATCGAAGAAGGAATTTTACCAACTGACTAACTTGCAACCAAGAGGCTGAAGTTTAAAGCTTCTCGGTATGTATTGAACAATGGAGTTTTATACAAAAGGGGCATAATAGCAGGTCTGCAGAGATGCGTACACCCATCAAAAGTTAAAGATCTGATAGAAGAAATTCATGAAGGGTCTTGTGGGGCTCATATGGCGGGACAAACTCTTCTGCAAAGGATAACGACACAGGGTTACTATTGACCAACAATGCGAGTTGATTGTACAACTTATGCTAAGAAATGTGATAAGTGTCAACGTTTTTCTACCATTAGAAGAACTCCCCAGGCCTTATTAACCCCAATCACTTCACCTTGGCCGTTCACTCTGTGGGGAATAGACTTGGTCGGGCCTCTACCAACTACCAAAGGATAATTCAAATATCTAGTGGTCGCTGTTGATTATTTCACCAAATGGGTGGAAGATGAACCTTTTATTGACATGGCTTATGAAAGGGTTTACCAGTTCATTTAGAAGAGTATTATTTGCAGATATGGTCTTCCGCATATTTTCATCACTGACCATGGTACCCAATTTGATAATGAGGTGTTTACTGCGTATTGTCACCAATCTAACGTCCATAAGATCCATTCTACACCAGGCCATCCCCAGAGTAATGGGAAAACTGAAGTGACGAACATAACTCTTCTTAACGGGTTGAAGAAACGGTTGGATGATGCAAAAGGGAATTGGATTAATGAGCTACATTATATGTTATGGCCTTATCGAACAACACCCCAAACAGCAACTAGGGAGTCTCCTTACATGTTAGCCTTTCGAAGTGAAGCATTCATACCAGATGAATTGGGCCTACCCACTCACAGGGTGCTTAATTTCAAATCTCCTGTAAGAGATTTGATGAGGCGTCTAGACTTGGACATGCTCGAGGAAGTTAGAGAAGATGTCGCAATCCGTAATGCAGCTTATCAGCAACGGACTGCCATGTTTAACAATAAAAGAGTCAAGAAATGTGATCTTAAGGAGGGCGATTATGTGCTAAAGAAAGTGATTCAAAAGCATAATAAATTGGAAGCCAATTGGCATGGGTCTTATCGTGTAACTGCAGTTGTTCGACCTGGAACATACAGAATAAAGACCTTAGAGGGGGAAGAATTCAAAAATGTGTGGAATGCAGAACACCTGCGCAAGTATTATGAGTAACGTAGATTCACATATATCATAGTATTTCAAATTTGAATACAAATGATATTTTCCCTATATTCTTTTTGGTTCAATTTTTTTAGATTACTAGTGCTACACACTACGCCAACAACCCAACAACCGCCAACTACGGTTGGTCGGCATATCAACAACCACCAACTAAGGTTGGTCGGCACATCAGAAACCACCAACTAAGGTTGGTCGACATAAATAAACTTAGATAACAATGTTGTCATAACAATCATACAAGGCAACACCTGTTTGATTATGGGTGACCTTAAAGGGCATCCAAAACTAGGCAAGAATATGGGTGACCTCACGGGGGATTAATTGTCTAGGCACCAAGGTAATCTAAATAATATTGCTACAACTAAGCAGGACCATGGGATGAAAATCATTCCATTACTTAAGCACTTATGGGTGATAAGTCACTACAACTAGGCAGCAAATGGGACAAAGTTCCATTGTCTAGGCAATTAAAACACAACAGGACAATTTCTCCCTTTATACATACTCATCAAAAGATAATATGATAAGACAAAAATCTTATAAATTAATTTCGAGGAAAGAAAATTGAACAAAGATTAATTTTTCTTCATTAAATAAAATTATTTGCAAGGAAAGAAAATTATAAAAGAAGAACTTTTCTTCATTTAATACAAATTTCCCATTCTATTGGCCTTTTTCCTTCAGATTTTGGTACAGGTTCCATTCCAGCAGGAGGATCATCTAAATTATAAGGAGAATTGATGAAATTCATATCTTGTAGCATTATGATATTGCTCGAACTCGATGGATCAAGTATATTTTGAGGCCGGGATATCTCAAACTCTTCATGAAGCTAGTAATCACCAAGATACCGGGAGATCAAACACCTAGGAATGGCATGGGCTAGAATCCAGCTGACATCAAGTTAAAAGGGAGGATTAGGCAGATCAAGTACTCCAGGCTCATTCCAATACCATAAAGAATTTCTTTGCTCAAGCTTCATCACAGTCAAGCCATTTAACTATCCTTGTTTGTATCCCTCGTTATTTTCTTGTTTCAATCGAGCATCGAGATGACATAGAGCTTCATTGTATCCCCCATCCAAAACTCTCTAGGTTGTTTGTGAAATTAATAAGGTAATCGCTTAAGCTACTCATGAAGTTTATTAACCAAGTATGTTTTACTTTCCAGTGCAGAACTCTGGCTGGAGAGTTGGTCGGTAATATTTTGAATTTTCTGGGACATTTCAGCCAAGGCTTGATTTTTTTGCTTTCATCCGAGCATCCTGATTTACTAAGGCTTGCTGAGTCCTAGTCTCATCAACACTTTTTTTACCAGCTCTAGCTCTACCCCATGAGGAGGATGTAGGTCTGGCTTATTTTAAAGCCTCGGGTTCTTCTCTCAAAGGAGCATTTTCAGTTTTCAAAAATGAAAAGCCCTCATCATTGACTGGGACCAGAGCTCCCAAAGAAGAAGAGGTAGCAGCTTTGATTTATTTTTATTCTTCTCGCAGGGCAATATTTTCTTCCTCCAACAACTTGACAATATTCCTATGTTCCTCAACTTCAAGTTTAAGAACTCTCTCTCTCTCTTTTAATGGGTTGAAAGAAACTTATCATAACCATGATCAGCACTCAACTGTTGATATTTTTTCTCATACCCTTCGTGCAGAAGTGCAGAGGTTTCCTTGTGCTGAAGTTGAAGTTCCTCGGTTATTCCTTGAAGATCCTTAATCATCTCATAATAATCTACATTATTGGCCACAACTCGTTCAAGTAAACACTTCAAATATTGGTATGCATCAATTGCTCGCTCAGAAGCATTAGTTCCAAGGATATCAATTATCTGAGCCTTCATGAAATCTGTATGACCAGCTTTGAAATAATCATTATACTTCTTCATCAACTCTGTATCATGAGCTGACAAGAGTTCCATCCTGGCAATAAACTAGCAAGGAAAAGTAAAAATGGATCAACAATGATACAGATCGAGCAAGTAAAGGAGATAACTCAAGATAAATAACGAAGTCCATTTTATTGATCACAATAAGAGAAAGTACAACCAAAGTTACATCCAAAAAAGGGAAAAATAAAAAAGTTAAAAAGTCGAATAACTTTACACCTTCTTCTTATTTCCAATAACGTCTTCAGTTGTGAGAAGACAAGACTGTGTGATAATGGATTTAAATTAAATTAAATTCGCAAGATTCCAAGTAACCCTTATTTAATTCGAGTCTATTTAGAAACAGCCCATAAACAAACAACTACGTGTGTGTGTGTGTCAAACCATAAATAAAACATGCGACACAAAGTTAGGGAAAAATCCTCGCAGGGCAAAACCTTTTATTTCACTATAATAAGTAAATCACAACTTACACAGATTACAATGAAATACAGTCACACACGAATACCCACAGGTGTCGGTCGGTGTCGGCAGCAATGAATCCACACGCAGCGAACTCACATGAACCTCAGTCCAATCAAACAAAGGAAGAACCGCAACACTCCTCAATGACACGCAGCCATAAAACTTTATAGAGACTCCCTCAGCAATGACACGCAGCCCTCGGTTGCAAAGATCTCTCCACAAAGGTTTGAACAAACACAAGGTTGTGTTCTTGGGTTACCAAAAAGATTAACAAAGATTTGGCAATTTGTGTGAATAAAAAAACCTAGAGTCTTGGGCTCAATAGGTGAAAACTTAGAGTATTTAGGACTCTGAAAATCGTCTTGAAAAGTCTTACAAAACCACTTCCCGTAGTGGGATTAAATAAGAAAACTTTGAGCCTAAAAAATCTCTGACAGATCTGGCCGAATTTATCCCATGCGGATCGGTTCGAGTCTGAGGCGGATCGGTCCGGTTGACCGGATCGGTTCCTTTATTCCAGGCATCATCGTTTCGCTTGCAGTCTGGGGTATACTGGCCTTCAGCAAACGAATCGGTCCAGGTCTGAGGCGGACTGGTCCGGTTAGCCGGATTGGTTCTTTTATTGCAGGCGGACCGGTCCGGTCTGTCAGACTTTGATTCCTCTTCTTCTTTTGATATTCGGATCCGTTGATGAATGTATGAATCTTGAATTTCTTCAACGGTGTAACGGCGTACGACATAATAAATTGTTAATGGACAAAAATGTCCTTACAAATCTCCCCCTATGTCTATGACGGTACATACATAAAAATAAAACATCCGAATTATCAAATAACTAAAAATGCCTATACAAATCTACCCTTCCATGAACCCAAAACTGGAAAGATACAATTGAATAAGACTACAACGTTTGCTCTTGAATTCTTCAGGAATCTCCACACTTTTCTCATCAGGGTGCAATCCAATGATAATCCATGTAGTACCTACACACATGAGACAAAGCAAAATACCAAGTGACATATCGAGTTTGAAATGAGATAAACATATATACCAATTTATGAGCAAACTCAAACTTTCAAATCTCCCCCGTAATAAGATAATTCTTTCTCCCCCTTTTTATGATGTCCCCAAATAGACAAATGAGAAGAATGAATCAAATAAGCAAAATCGGGGTGTCACGGTATACAAAACAGGGCATCAAACAACATGGTAAACGTGCTCTTGCAAGGAGATGCTCAAACAAATCTTCACAAACTATTTTTGAATTTTTCAAAATTTTCGTACAAAAATAAGATACCAATTTGAACAAATATGAAACAAAAATCACACCATGGATTTAGACTTAAACAACCAAGTCATGGAAACGGAATGAATGGGTGTGAACACATTCGATAGGTAAATCAACTCAATCAATCATATGTGCACAATGCATACGTGTACTCCTAACGAATGAACATCAAAGGTATCCTTAGGTGTAAAAGTTTGTTGAATTTAGATGACATCGTCTTATGCAAATCAACAAATCAAAGTCAAATGATTTCCACACCAATAACGTCCAAAACTGTATAGCGCATTTTCAAGAATTTCAAGGACGTGCAAACCCGTTTTAATTCTCCAACCAAACTCCCTCATATATATATATATATATTCTTTTAGAGGTGTATAAACTAAATTCTCAAACATTGGAGAATTGGTGCAAAAACCTAAATGGCCCATATTTTGGCATGAATATCTTTTTATTGCCTTTCAATTTTTTCGGGCTCTTTTAACCTCTTTGGACCCCGGATAATAAAATTCCTCCATTTTTTAGGTCCAATTTAACGGTGGCTTATTATTCTCAAAGGCTAAAGAACCTTTCGCAGCCCTTCCCCGTTTTAAAATAAAGCACACAAACTCACAAAACGGTTTCTATATGCACAATTTCCTTAAAAAAATTTATCGCGCTTGGTTCATTTTAAGGACAGGATTGAAGTGAAAACACCCAACCAACATGTGATAAGACAATCACAATGATCAAACAAATCCGTGCATGTGTGCAATAAAGGAAACATGAGTCAAACATGTAGGAAGAACACTTAATTACATCTTAATGACTCCAAACATTATAAAGCACATGGATGAATTGACCTATTATCTCAAAATACTATCAAATAGTCACATGAAAATAATGGAATGATGTTGTGACTCGGTCATCCAAAGTGTTCATCCATAAACGGTGCAATCAAAATACAAAAATATTTTTGAATTTTCTCAAAATTTTATCAAAATAAAATCTTTTTGTATATTTCAAAATTTTCAAAAAAATAAAACATACAAAATGATACGTACTAGCAATAGGCAAACAATGACATCATGAAAATAACCCTATGCTAGTAAACAAGTCAAACCTCAATCATTAGGTGCGGTGGGATTTTCCAAAGGTGGTGACAACTTATGAAAAACCTCCATCAATTCTTGTGAAGTTTTGACTAAGAACTTAACTTGCTCACCTAAATGTGCAAACTCTCTCATGTATTCTCCGGGAGCATGTAAAGTATCATGTGTGGGTGCATGTGTGCCAGAAACACGTGTAGAAGCAAAACGTGACACATACCCCAACTTAAAGCAAAATTTCATAAGGTGTCCTCTCCTCTTGCAATGTGAGCAAACATAAATAGGCCTAGGAACACCTCTCTCAAAAACTCTAGGGCGCACTCTCCTAATAAGAATGGGACGCCGAGGTGGGTTAGGGTGAGACACATGTGAAACTGTCACTAAAGTGGGAACCGGCTCGGGTGCTAATTGGGAAGAAGAAGCACCGTCATGACTTATTCCTAACTTCTCACCTTTACCCTTATGAACCACCTTTTCAACCTTCTTAGGTGAGTTTAAAAAAATTGACTTTGACCTTCTTGTCACGTTCGAGATCACTCTCTAGTTGGGATACACGTGTCGTCAGACTAGACAACATGTCGGCCAAATCACACTTCTCCTTTCTCAAAACCTCCTTCTCTTTCTCAAAATCTAAAACCCGACGACCTAAATCCCTATTATACTTTTTAGTTTTCAAGGTCTCGGTGTACAAATCTCTAAAAGCTTTTTGGAGCTCACTTTCGTCTCCACTTTCACTCTCACTTGAAGCGCTCAAACCATCACTATCACATTCGTGTGAACTATTGTGGGACAAGGTGGGTGTGCTCACATGACTAGAAAAAGCTAAAAATTTCTCACCACTAGTCTCATCACCCTCACCTTCACTACTATCACTAAGTGTGGCGGGCATAGCTACTTTCTTTCCTTTCTTTCTAAGCCACGTAGGACACTCAAACGACTTATGTCCCTTACCCACACATTCAAAACAAGTGACGTTCTCAAAATCTTCCTCACATTCCTCATCGGATTTATTCTCTTTTTCCCTCTCACCGCTTTCTTTGGCCTTTCCTTTCATTTTATTTTTCTCAAAAAAATTCTTTTTATTGGAAGAATTATTTTTATTCATGTTGAGAAATCTTTTAAAATTTTTTGCAAACAAGGCCATTTCATTAAAATCAAAATCTCCCTCAGAATCGGACTCACAAACTTTTTCTTTCTTTTTCTTAAAATGCGTCTTTAAAGCAATGCCATTATCCTTAGCCTTAATGGTTTTGGTAAACATGTCAATCTCATAGGTTTGAAGATCTCCTACAAGTTCTTCCAACTTAAGTGATTTCAAATTTCCCAAAGAGTTCAAAACAGTGACTTTAGGAATAAAGCGTTTTGGGAGAGATCTCAAAATCTTTTTAACGACACGCGTGTTATCAATCACCTCACCCAAATTAAAACATGTGTTAACAATGTCTGACAAATGAGCATAAAAATCATCAAAGCATTCAGACTCAGACATGGTGATAGTTTCAAATTGGGTGGCCAAATTTTATAATTTTGACTCTTTAACCGCGTTCGTGCCCTCATGTGTCAATTTCAAAACATCACAAGCCTCTTTAGACGTGGTGCACGTCATAATTCGGCGAAACTCATCAGGAGAGACAGCTCCAGAAATAGCACTCAGACCACGGGAATTAAAATTGGACAATTTATAATTATCTTCAGTCCTGGCTGACACGGGTTTTAAAGTGGTGATGTTATTAACAGTGACCGTGGGAGGAGTCCAACCATTTTCACAAAGCAACCAAACACGCTCGTCAATAGATTTTAAAATCGATTTCATACGAGCTTTCCAAAAGGCATAATTAGACCCGTCAAAAATAGGCATCTGATTATATAAGTGCTCCATAGGGAAAAAATGCGAATTTTCACAAAACTGATTTTTTTTTTCAAAAAAAATAAATATCACACGATTTTGCGAAAAATAGGATCACGCGATAAATTAGCGTAACCTGCTCTGATACCAATTTTAGAAGACAAGACTGTGTGATAATGGATTTAAATTAAATTAAATTCACAAGATTCCAAGTAACCCTTATTTAATTCGAGTCTATTTAGAAACAACCCATAAATAAACAACTACGTGTGTGTGTGTGTCAAACCATAAATAAAACATGCGACACAAAGTTAAGGAAAAATTCCCGCAGGGCAAAACCTTTTATTTCACTATAATAAGTAAATCGCAACTTACACAGTTTACAATGAAATACAGTGACACACGAATATCCGCAGGTATCGATCGGTGTCGGCAGTAACGAATCCACACGCATTGAACCCACATGAACCTCAATCCAATCAAACAAAGGAAGAACCGCAACACTCCTCAATGACACGTAACCATAAAACTTTGTAGAGACTCCCTCAGCAATGACACGCCGCCCTCGGTTGCAAAGATCTCTCCACAAAGGTTTGAACAAACACAAGGTTGTGTTCTTGGGTTACCAAAAAGATTCACAAAGTTTTGGCAATTTGTGTGAATCAAAAAACCTAGAGTCTTGGGCTCAATAGGTGAAGACTTAGAGTATTTAGGACTCTGAAAATCGTCTTGAAAAGTCTTACAAAACCACTTCCCATAGTGGGATTAAATAAGAAAACTTTGAGCCTAAAATAGAATTCTGCGGAAAGCCGTATTCGATGAAAGTCGTATGTACGGCTTGGAGGGAGATCTTTCATATCTTTCGAGGTCCACCCTATGATTCAACATGCCAACTATTAAACAACTTATTAGAAATACAAGACAGCCAATCAGAAATGTAATTCATTTTTTTCTTTAACTTAAGAGAAGAAAAAAAGACTTATTTTTTTTTTCATTATCCAACGAACGATTTTAAAAATCATAGGATTTTCTGGCTACAATTTCTGAAACTCCGCCCATTTCATAAAGTATTCGACGTGGTTTAACGACAGATACCCAATCTTCGGGAGATCCTTTCCCCGAATCCATACGTGTTTCCGTAGGTCTTACCGTAACTGTTTGTCTGAAAATATACGTACCCATATTTTTCCACCACGACGTGCATATCGTTTCATTGCTCGTCTCTCTGCTTCTATTTGTCTAGATATGATGGTCCGGGTTTGAGGAGGATCGGTCCGGTTGACCGGATCGGTTCTTTTATTCCAGGCTTCATCGGTTTGCTTGCGGTCTGGGGTATATTGGCCTTAAGCAAACGGATCGGTCCGGGTCTGAGGCAGACCGGTCCGGTTAGCCGAATTGATTTTTTTATTGCAGGAGGACCGGTATGGTCTGTCAGACATTGATTCCTCTTCTTCTTTTGATGTTCGGATCCTTTTATGAATGTATGAATCTTGAATTTCTTCAATGGTGTAACGGCGTGCGACATAATAAATTGTTAATGGAAAAAAATGTCTTTACAAGTTGGTTTGAACGAAGGAGTTAGTTGCTCAGAGGGCAGTTGAGGTTGCTCGGTAGAAGTTGTCGCCTGCTGAACTTGCTCGAAAGATTGAGGAAGGGTAACAACAAGTGTTTGCTCTACTATCGCGATATAAGATTCATCAGATGTAGCTTCATCATCTTCTTTTTCTTTAATAGTAAAAGGAGGGCCATGAGTGTGTTCCTGAAACAGTTCAGAATCCTCAGCAACATTCAACCTCTTCAAAGCTGCTACCTATACATCTCTGAAGTATTTCAAAGTTGCATACTCCATCTGGGAAGAGACAAAAGTTAAGGCCTTATTCCATCCTTTGTCCCAGCCAGAGCTAAAGGACTTTTTCACAGCAGCTTTCCTCTTCGCTTTCTCCGAGGAAGTTTTCTCCTTGAGAAGCTCTTCGACAAACTTCACCTTCTCTTCAAGCTCTTTCTTACGTAGTTCAATCTCTTCAAGCTTAGCGTTAGCTTCCTTGGAGGACTTCACAACCTGCTTTCGAGTTGTATCAGCAAGTTGAAGAGTTGGCTCAGCAGATTTAATCTTGTTCTCCCAAGCCTCCTTATCATCTTCATACTTCTATCGGGATTCCCCTAAAGACTTTGACAACCCATCAAGGGCTTCCTCAACACCACTAGATGAGGTTGAACCTTTGATGGCTTCATCGTTCTCCACGATATCGTCTAAGCACACCAAAAGTTGTAAGAAGAAGAAAGCCACAAATCAGAGCATGAACAAAACAATAAAAAATTAGAAAGATAAGTATAATGACCACTTACTGATGCATGAAGTTGGGATGCCATATCGACAACCTTATCCCAAGGAGTTAAAGTTTCAGCAGCTCGGCAGTCGAGCAAAGTCCCTAACTTGATCAATTTCTTGGTTAACTCAGGGGTAAGGACAACTAGAAAACTATCCCTCAAAGAAGAAATCCCAACTCCATAAGGTTGGGCAACAGTATCTACAGGCCTTTCAGCAAGACCCCTCCTAAACCTCCTCAAAGGAGCATCTTCAATCAAAGGTGCTGTATCTTTTGGGATAACAACTTCAATTAAATGTGCTTCCTCTTTAGGGGAAACAGGGGGCTCCTTGCTGATAGTTTTGGTAGTAGGAATAGCATCCTTCTTCTTAGTTCCATCCTCTGAACCGTCGCTTTTACTTTTCTTCACTCCTTCAACACCAGGAGCAAACTTGGTAAAGAACTCGGGTACCCTTCTCTTCTTCATCATCAAATCAGCAATAGAGGTACCTAAATCAGAAAAAGATTCTCCTACAATTCCTGGAGAAGCCAGTGCTTGATCAAGATCAACCACCACTGGAGGAGCGAGAGGTCGGGCAATAAAAAATGAAGTAGTATTCTTGTATCTCAACAAATAGGAAATAGACCTCAGGTGCTCCCCATTAATAGACTAATGCAAACCCCAAATAAGTGCCAAATTTTTTATATTTATGTCACTCTCTTTTGGAGGTTTCCTTTTGCTAACAGCTGGAAAATAAAAATTGACATGTCAGCGACACATTTTATCGAACAAAAACAGAGCTAAATTGAAAACAAAATAAAAACAACCTATTCTATTGCCATAAAGTGGACATATGGGACCTTGGTAAACATCATTTCTCTCTAACTCGGGGTGTTGACAATTTTTTATCACAACTCCATGATCAAAATAATTCCTATTAGCATCGGGAAGATTGACCACTAAAGCTCTATTAGAAAACCTAGTTTTTAAATAAAACGTAGTGTCATTGGTAACCCATTTATAACAATACATAATTTCAGGAATTCTTAATAGAGTTCCATATATTTGATTCAACCTATATACGCCATTAACTACTCTTCATGTATTTGGAGCTACTCTTGCAGGAACAATATAAAAATATTGGCAAAACTCCAAACAAAAGGGACTCTGCGAAAAAAAAAAACCACACTCCGCTACAAAAATGGAAGGAAACCAGTGTCCCTCAGCTAAAGAAAATAAATCAGAAGGGCAAGGAGGATACTTTAGAATAACCTAAAAGGGAATTGTAAAATCAGCCCGAAACTTATCTAATGCCTGAACAAGATAAACCATGGTGGATAAAGCAAAGAAATAAAAAGGAAGAAGTTCTTACAGAAAAACTAAGAAACCTGCTAAGGCGGATGACATAAAGAACGACAGCACAAGGATAGAGTAAGAAGACAAAGAGTTTAGAAATTTGGAAGTAAAAAGTAGAAGATGATATGATTCTATCGCTTTTAAATGCCCTACATCGGGAAGCGAAAAAATAAACGATTACTAGAAAAGACGATTGCGTTTTTGACTGCTAAACGATGAAAAAGACCCAAATACCCAAGCGTATCCTGAAAATTCAAAATATTTACAAGTTTGCCATTTCGCGCTCAAATGAGAAGACTAAAGAGAAAATTTCCCAAGTGTTGGAGATCTGTAATCTAACAAGACTGGGTATAATACGTCCGAGCAACTTCTGGGCATAATATTCCACACTCTCATATTTAACCTTAACTGTGAAACATTGGGGGTTTCTGTTGATACAAAAATTAGTCAGATGACGTGGACCAATTATATGACAACACGTGTAGTCCTACGTGACAAAAATATATATCCACCGAGCAACTCAACTGGACGAGCAATATAGCGTATCGAGCTACTCAGAACTCCGAACTACTTATCGTACCGAGCTACTGATCACCCCTAGATATTTAGCATACCAAGCTACTCAACGTGCAGAGCATCTAGCCAAGAAGATCAAACGATAATTACAGATTCAATGAACATCGGATTCAATGAACATTCTTATTATGTACAAATGTATATGTCTATTAAATAATGGCGTATTGTCTATTCATATGGAGAGCCCAAGGGTTATAAATGCATTGTAATCCCCTCTATAAGGGGGCGATTGATAATTGATCATTTACAATCATCATCAAGATTAAGGAAAAACACCTCGCAATACAAAACAGTGGACGTAGGCCATTTTTCTAAGGCTGAACCACTTTAAAAATCCTTTGTCTTATTTCCTATTTCATATTTATTTGTGATTAATTAATTAGATCAAGTCTAGTTTTTTACATCAACACTTGGTTATTTCCCATGTTTTATAGCATATTCTTTGACTGCAACCCTAAAAATATCCACGTTTGTAAAAATCATCCCCAATTGATATTGTTGAAAATTTATATCCCCCATGTATCATTGAAAGTTGACCCACTATTTCTTGAATTTGACTTCTACATGGTCTTCGTCATCTAATGATGACAAGCAGTTAAGTTTATCTGAGGGGGCATAATCATTGTCAGAGTCTGATGTGGCATGCATTGACACATTACAAACCTCACGTTCAATGCCAACATTAATAGCTCCATTACTTTATCTACTCCCTTACCTTTAACCCCCTAGTCTTTATATACAACCTTGTATTTATCTACACCCTTTCTTTCATCTACCACCCACGGCACCAAATCTACTTAATTATCACGGTCATTGACCTTGATAGGTTTAACTTGACAAGGTCAATGACTGTGAAAATTCCTGGGGTGACAACTTTTTTTGTCATGGACTTATCACGGTCATTGATCGTGATAAGTTCGTTAGAATTGTCATGGTCATGTCACGGTCCTTGACCTTGACAATTTTCTCACGGTTAAGGACCATGACATTGGTTAAAAATTATCACGGTCATTAACCGTGACAAGTCCATGACAAGTTTCTTTGTCACGGACTTATCACGGTCAATGACTGTGATAATTTTGGGCAAATTTAAAAAAAATATGTTGGGCAGTTTGGGCACTGCCACTGCCCAGCAGTATATTTGTACCTGTTATATCAATGTTGTATCTGTTCAAGCATCATATATCCAAATAAAATAGAGATAATGCAAATACACATTCAAAATAGAGACAATATGCATCATGATATAATCAAAATATAATTCCAAATATACCAACTTAAAAATAATACAATTCAAATAATGTCACTACATGTCTTGGGTAAGGTTAGCTTTGAAGAGGTGAGTAGGCCACACGATATAAGAATCGACACACCCACTAATATACATCGTGCCGCATTATTCGGGCAATCACAATGGGAAGTTCTCCTTCCCGGGCATCACATGCTTGACGAGCACATTGGACTCAATGTCTTGAAGCTCACGTCCATGAACTAGTGCACCCTGGACGATATTTGGGTCCCTCAACCCCCGCCCTATTTGCTGGCCATCAAATATGTCCAGTATAAACATGCTCGGTCAACCAAGTGTCGACATCGATCGGTCGAAGGGAGCCAAATAGGTAAGTGGATCATCAAAATAAGAGGTCAAACGTGTCGACGATGAAGCAGCGAGGTCAACATCCTCGTCCTCCTGCACCTCCTCCTCCACCACCTTCTCATTCTTCTTCCCTTTCCCCTTACGGTCTTCACCCAATGAACGCTTCATGAATGAGAACATATCTTGGATCGTCGCCTCCAAATGGGATAACTTTGCATCATGCGAGTCCACCGTTCGAGCCAACCCGATGTCGCTCGTCTCCAATATGATGATCCTAGATTTGGCCATCTGCGATCTTACTCCCTTTGTCCTCCCCTTGCGATCAGCGCCAAGCACTTGACTGAGTGCATCAGTAGACAAAGATGCCTTGCCGGCATTAAAGTACGACTCATGCACTTCCTTAAACTTTGCCTGAAACGACAAAATAAGTAAAATAAGTAAAACACATGATTAGTAAAATAAGTAAATTAATAAATTATAACATAATTAATAAAAAGTAAACTGTCGGATTACTTACAATCGTGGCCGCGATGCTTGGGGACACCTCCTTATCCTTCCCCTTCTTCGTCCAAAGAGCCACATAAGTATCGAGCCTATGTGGCCTACCCTTAAGGGCACTCCCTGTCCCCTGAAACAAAATAAAGTAAAATTAGTATCGACCCCACGAAGTAAAATAATGCAGAATAATATATTTCTGTAGTTATAGAAAAATTAAATCTTACCATCATCCTATGCTCCACCTCGGTGTAAGACGTCCGTCTGGTGTAGTGCACGTCCGTCTTTTTTGCCCAATTTTTCCTCCCCGATTGGCGAGATGCCAATTGTCGCTCCCCGATCTCATTGTTAATGAACCTTTGCCACTGTGCCAATGAGATCGGCTCCTTCGGCAGGACGGATTCACACATTCGGATAATGAACTCTCGTGTCTTCCCAAAGTACCGGGTTCGCATATTTT